>CAUYQU010060348.1:0-63542 GCA_963574635.1 Cheracebus regulus
TGTTCATCATGGATATTGGCCTGAAGTTTTCTTTTCTTGTTGAGTCTCTGCCAGGTTTTGGTATCAGGATGATGTTGGTCTCATAAAATGATTTGGGAAGGATTCCCTCTTTTTGGATTATTTAGAATAGTTTCAGAAGGAATGGTACCAGCTCCTATTTGAATGTCTGGTAGAATTCGGCTGTGAACCCATCTGGACCTGGGCTTTTTTTGGTTGGTAGGCTCTTAATCGCTGCCTCAACTTCCGACCTTGTTATTGGCCTATTCAGGGTTTCAACTTTTTCCTGGTTTAGACTTGGAAGGAGGCAAGTGTCCAGGAATTTATCCATTTCTTCCAGGTTTACCAGTTTATGTGCGTAGAGTTGTTTGTAATAATCTCTAAATTTTATGTAAAATTGCAAGGGACCCAGAATAGCTGAAACAATCCTGAAAATAAACAAACAAGTCAGAGGAGGACTTGCACTTTCTGATTTCAAAACTTACTACAAAGCAATGATCATCAAGAGAGTGTAATGCTTGTACACAAGTAAACATAAAGATCAATGAAATATAATTAAGAGTCCAACAAAACCCATATGTCTATAGCAAACTAATTTTCAAACAAAGATGTCAAGAGTATGCAGTGGCAGAAACATAGTCCTTTCAACAAAAGGTACTGAAAAAACTGCATAGCCACATCCAAAAGAATGAAGCTGAATTACTTCCTTGAATTTTACATTAAAAATTAACTCAAAACTTATGAATTAACTACCTAAATGAGAGAGCTAAAACTATAAATCTCTAAGAAGAAAAAATAGGGGGAAATATTTATGACTTTAGATTTGTAAAACAATTCTTGGCTATTATATCAGAAGTGTGAATAACAAAAGAAATAAATTAATTAAACTTCATCAAAATTAAAAATTTCATGTTTAAAAGAACACCATCAAGAAAGTGAAATCAGCACACATGGAACGAAAAATAATTTGTTAATCATACCTGTTATAAGAAACTTGTGTCTAATGTTTATGAAGAAGTCTTGCAACTCAATTAATAGAAAGACAACCCATTAATGTGGGAAAATAATTTGAATAAGCATTTCTTCAGGTAAGATATAAACATATCCAACAAGTGCATGATAAGATGTTCAACATTATTAGTCATTAGGGATTTATAATTCAAAAGCACAATGAAATGCCATGTCACATCCACTGGGTTGGCTACAATCAAAATGAGAAACTAATAAATGTTGGTGAGAATGTGAAAAAATTTAATTTCTCATATACTTCTGGTGGGAATATAAAATGGTGATGTTACTTCAGAAAGCAGTCTAGCAGTTTCTTTAACACATATACACATGCCATATGACCTACCAATTTCACTTCTAGGTACATACCAAAGAGAAATGTAAAAAAGGTCCATGACACTTGTACATAAATGTTTATAGCAATATTACTTATAATAGTCAAAATGTGAGAAAAAACAAATGCCCATCAATCAGTGAATAGATAAACAAATGTGATATATCCGTACAGTGGAATATTATTTAGCCATAAAAACAAATAAAGTGCTAATACATGCTACAATATGGATAAACCTTGGAAAAAAATGCTAAGTGAAAGAAGCTAGTCACAGAAGACCTCATATTATGATTCTATTTATATTAGCTATCCAAAATAGACGATTCATAGAAAGAAAGTAGATTAGTCATTGCCTAGGACTGTATATTTAGACAGTTAATCATACGTGAAGCAATAAAAATCTTTTAAATTGATGGTATTGATGGTTTTACATATCTGTGAATATACATAAAACTACTCATTTTAAATTGGTGAATTTTATGAAATGTGAATTGTATCTTCATAAAGCCATATAAAACACTTTTTAAAATGAACTGAATAAAACTCTAGAATTAATAAACACAATAGCCAAAATAAAAAAAATTCACTAGCAGTGCTCAAAGGTAGATTGGAGTAAGCAGAACAAAAAATCATCTATCTCGAAGATATAGATTATGCATTCTGAAGAAGAGAAAAAAAAAGTAGTTCTCAGAGGGAAAACTTATAGCTACATCTATATTTTTAGAAAGTAAATATTTGAAATGAATAATTTCACATTTCATCTTAAGAAACTTGAAAGATATAAGGCCAAATTTAAAAAGCAGAAGATTAGAATGGGAATAAATAAAACATATAATATAGAAAAAGAGAAAATTGATAGAATCAAAAGCATTTTCTTGGAAAAAAGACAACAAAATGACAAAATGTTTGTGAGGCTGAGAAAAAAGAATAAAAAATTACTAAGATAAGGAATGAAAGAAGAAATATCACTAATAACCAAACAGAAATTTAAAAAATAACTACTAAGAGAATAGTACAAACAATGGCATGTCAAAATTTTAGATAAATTACCTGAAATTGATAAATTGTTAGAAAGGTACAAACTATCAAAATTGACTCAAAAATTAATAGAATATCTGAGTAAATCCATATCAAGTAAAGAGAGCAAACTAATATAAGAAAAACCTCACAAAGAAAAGCCAAATCAGATGGCATTACTTGTAAATTCTACAAAACATTAAATACTGCATATGAATTTTTAACAGAATTTCCAAAAATAGAAAATCAAAGAATACTTCTCAGTTTGCTATGAAACCAGAATTACCCTGAAACCAAAACCAGACAAAAACATTACTAAAATAACTACAGAACAATATCCACTCTTAATATAGACATTAAAATGCTGAAGTTGATACAAGTTAAATGAATCCTTCAACATATAAAAAGGATCTCATGCCATGGCAAAGTAGAATTTATCTCACAAATTCAAGATTAGTTTAACATTTGAAAACCAATTAGCATAATATATCATATAATATGATTTGGCTGTGTCTCCACCCAAATCTCATCTTCAATTGTAGCTCCTATAATTTCCACATGCGTGGAAAGGACCTAATGAAAAATAGTTGAATCATGGGGGCAGTTTTCAAATACTGATCTCATGGAAGTGAATAAGTCTCATGAGATCTGATAGTTTTATAAATAGACACCCCTTTCACTTGGCTCTCATTATCTCTCTTGCCTGCTGCCACGTAAGATAACCCTTTCACCTTCTGCCATGATTGTGAGGCCTCCCCAGCCATGTGAAGCTGCGAGTCCATTTACAAATTACTCAGTCTCAGGTATGACTTTATTAGCAGCATGAAAACAGATATAGGCAGTACACTGGTTTACCAGGAGTGGAGCACTGATTTTAAGATACCCAAAAATGTGGAAGGGACTTTAGAACCAGGTAACAGGCAGAGGTATAAACAGTTTGGAAAGCTCAGAAGAAGATAGGAAAATATGAGAAAGTTTGGAATTTCCTAGAGATTGGTGGAATGGCTTTGACAAAAATGCTGATAGTGATATACACTATAAAATCCAGGCTGAGGTGGTCTCAAATGGAGATGAGAAACTTGTTGGGAGCTGGAGTAAAGGAAACTCTTGCTACGTTTTAGCAAGGAGATTGATGGCATTTTGCCCCTGCCCTAGAAATTTGTGACACTTTGTACTTGAGGGAGCTAATTTAGGGAAAAGAAATTTCTAAGCATCAAAGCATTCAAAAGGCAACTTTGGTTATGTTAAAATCATTCAGCTTAAAAAATAAAAAACAACAGAGCATAAAATTTCAGAAAATTTGCGGCCTGATGATGTGATAGAAAAAAAAATACCCATTTTCTGATGAGAAATTCAAGCAAGCTGCATAAATTTGCATAAGTAACAAGAAACCAAATGCTAATTGCAATGACAATGGGGAAAATGTTTCCAGGGCATGTTACAGACCTTAGCAACAGTCCTTCTCATCACAGGCCCAAAGGTCTAGGAAAAAAGTGTTTTGTGGGCAGAGCCAGAACGCTCCTGCTGTGTAGAGCCTAGGGACTTGATATTTTGGGTCCCAGCAACTTTAGTCATGGCTAAAATAGACCAAAGTACAGCTCAGGGTGTGGCTTCAGAGGATGCAATCCCCAAACCTTGATAGCTTCCATGTGGTTTTGAGCCTGCCAGTGCACAGAAGTCAGGAATTGAGGTTTGGGAACCTCTGCCTAGATTTCAGATGATGTGTGAAAATGCCTGGATGTCCAGGAATATTTTTCATGCAAAAGTGGGGCACTCATGGAGAACCTCTACTAGGGAAAATGTGAGATTGGAAGCCCCACACAGAGTCCCCACTAGGGCACTGCCTAGTGCAGCTGTGAGAAGACAGCAACCGTTCTCCAGACCCCAGAATAATAGATCCATTGACAGCTTGCACCATGCATCTGGAAAAGCTGTAGACACTCAAAGACAGCCTGTGAAAGCAGCTGAGAATGAGGCCATATGCTGCAAAGCTATAGGAGCAGAGCTGCCCAAGACTATGGGAACCCAATTCTTGCATCAATGTGACCTAGATATGAAACATAGAGTCAAAGGAGATCATTCTGGAGCTTTAAGATTTGACTGCCCTGCTGGGTTTTGGACTTTTATGGGGCTGGAGCCCCTTTCTTTTGACCAATTTATCCCATTTGGAATTGGGAGCATTTATCCAATGCCTGTACTCCCATTGTATTTTGGAAGTAACTCACTTACTTTTGATTTTACAGGCATCTTGGTTGAAGGAACTTACCATGTCTCAGATGAGACTTTGGACTGTGGACTATGAGTTAATGCTGAAATAAGTTAAGTCTTGGGCAATGGTTGGGAAGGCATAATTGGTTTGGAAATGGGAGGACATGAGATTTGGAATGGGCCAGTGCTGGAATGATATGGTTTGGCTGTCTCCCCTCCCAGATCTCATCTTTAATTATAGCTCCAATAATTACCACACATTCTGAAAGCGACCTGGTTGGAGATAATTGAATCATGGATTCGGTTTCCCCCATATTGTTTTCATGGTAGTAAATAAGTCTCACGAGATCTGATGGTTTTACAAGAGGAAACATGTTTTGCTTGGCTCTGGTTCTCTCTTTTGCCTGCCACCATGTAAGATGTGCCTTTCACCTTCAACAATGATTGTGAGTCCTCTCCAGCCATGTGGAACTGTGAGTCCATTAAAACTCCTTTTCTTTATAAATTACACAGTCTTGGGTATGACTTTATTAGCAGCATAAAAACTGATTTATACACTATATTAAAAGACTAAAAGATAAAAATTATATGCTCTTTTCAGTAGACACAACAAAAGCACTAGCAAAATATAACACTCTTTCATGATTAAAAAGTTATATAAAAATAGGAATAGAAAAATATTTCTTGGCCTGTAAAGGGCAACTACAAAATATACACAGCTTAACATCACATATAATAATAAAATAAAAAATATTTTCTCTCAAATTAGGAAAAAAAACAAGAGTGTTTGCTCTCAATGATTCTACATAAAATTGCACAGTGAATTATAGCCAGGATAATTAAGCAAAGAAAAAATAACATCCAGATTAGAACAAGCAATAAAACTACCTCTATATGTAGATGATATAATTCTATAAATAGAAAAACCCTAAAAACCCACCAATAATCTACTAAAACTAATAAATGACTTTAGTTAGGTTGAAGGATACAAGATCAGTATTCAAAAATAAATACTAACAATGAACAATCCAAAAATTAGATTAAAAGAACAATTTTTTAAAATATCATAAAATGTAATAACCTACTTAGAAATAAATCTACATGTGTAAGACATATAGACTAAAAGTTACAAAACATCAAATAAATTAAAGAGAAAAAACAAGCCATATCTTATGTTCACAGACCAAAAGATGTAATATTCACACAATTTTCCAACATTCTCCAAACTGATCAATGAATTTAATTAAAAAATTTCAGTAGAAATGGACAGGCTAATGTTAAGATTTATATGACAAATTAAGGGACACAGAATATCAAAAACAATCCTTAAAAGGAAGTTGGCAATCTCACTATTTTTAAATTCAAAGTTTGGTTAAAAAAAAATCTACAGGAATCAATACAGCATGGTACTGGTACAAAGGTAGACACATAGCTTAAACAAAATTATAATGATAGAAATAAATACTTAGATTTATAGTCAACTGATTCTTGATAAGAGTGCTAGGACAATTCAATGGGGTAAAAGTACTCATAACAAATGGTGTTGAAAAAACTTAATATCCAGATGGAAAATAATAATAATAATAACATTAGACCCTGATCTCACAACACATTTAAAACATTAGTTACTAGTAAATCATAGGTTTAAATTATATGTTAAATATATAAAATTTTTAGAAAAGGACACAGGAATAAATCTTTGTGACCTTTAGTGAAAATGCAGCTTCTTAGGTATGACATCAAAGCACATGCAACAAAATATCAATAAATTGGACTTCATCAGAAATAATAACTTTATATGTTAGAAAATATCATAAGAAACTAAAAATGAAACCCAAAGAATGGGATAAAATGTTTGAAACATAATAAAAAATGTGACAAGAATGTGGTAAGCTTGGAACACACATATACTGCTGGTAGAAATGTAAAATAGTAGAGCCACTCTAAAAATCAGTCTGGCCCTTCCTCAAATATTTTAATATAAAGTTACCATATGGTCCATCAATTTTATTACTAGGTATGTATCCACAAGAAATAAAAACCAAATGGGTGGAACAAGATGGCCAAATAGAAGTCTCCATCAATTGTCCCCTCTCCAAGAACACCAAGTTAATGACCCTCTGCACGCACACGCACACACACACACACGCACACACACACACACCTTCATAAGTACTGAAAAGGTAAGCACTCACAGTATGTGGTTTTAACTCCATATTTCTGAAAGAGGCACTGAAAGCTAGTAGAAAAGACAGTCTTGAATCACGGATGCCATGCCTCCCCTATCCCCTGACAGTGGCCAGGTGGAGTAGAGAGCAAATCTTTACTCAAGAGAAGGAAAACACAGCAATTGTGAGACATTGGAGTAAAATTACTGCAACCTGTCACAGCAGAAAGCAAAACCGGGTTTAACTGGAGACCAAAATAAACTTGAAAAGAAGCCCAGGCAACGAGGGCTGAAACTCATAGGTGAGTCCTAGTGCTGAAGTGAGCTGAGAGCCAGTGGAGTTTGGAGGCATGTGACCTACTGAGAAAACAGCCTAGGTGACTAAGGGAGTGTTTGCACCATCCCTCTCCAAAATCCATGCTGTGCCGTTCATGGCTCCAAAAGGGATCCCTTACTTCCACCTGAGAAGAGGAGACGGAAGAGTGTGGAAGACTTGGTCTTGCGTATTCACTATCAGCTAAGGCTCAGTAGAATATGGCCTCAGTGAGAGTCATGAGGATCCCTCTTTTAGGCCATATATCTCAGATGACATTTCTTAAAACACTCTGGAACAGAAGTAACCCTATTGTCTTGAAGGAGAAGACCCAGTCCTGGCTGGACTCATCACCTGATTACTTATCAACCTAGGGCCCTGAATAGCCAACAGGAATACCCATATAGTATGCTGTAGGCCTTAGGTGACACTCAGACTAGTTGGTTTCAGGGGAGACTCAGTACATTCCCAGCTGTGGTGGATATAAGTGGGGAAACTTCTTCTTGAGAAAAGCAGATGGGAAAGTAAAAGAGTCTTTGTATTACACCTTAGGTACCAGCTTGACCACAGGGAAGTAGAGTATCAAAGGAGCTCTTGTAATCACCAATTCCAGGACTTGTGTCTTAGATGGCATTCCTGGACCTTCCCTGTTCCAGAAGGGAGCTCACTGCTGTGTAAGACTCAGGCCAAAAAGCACTAAACTCAAGCTGGCTTAAGGGCCCTTAGGCCCTAAGTGGACATCTGCAGCAGCTTGACAGTACTACCCATGGGTCTGTGTTGGTGGTGGCCATGAGATGAGGTTCCTCTGCATAGGGAAAGAGAAAATAAGAGTGGGAAGTACTGCAGCTCATAATTTGAGTGCCAGCGCAACTGCAATATGATAGAACACCAAGGGATTTGACTCCAGTTTCAGGCCCCCAGATGGTATCTCTAGACTCACATGGAGCCTGATAGAAATTGCTGCCCTGAAGTGAAAAACAAACTTGGCTGGTTTCACCACCTGCTGATTGTACAGCCACAGGTCCTTGAGAAAACATAGGCAGTAGCTGGATAGTGGTCAAAGAGGAGACTGGGTGAGACCCAGTGTTGTTCTGGATTCAGGTCTGACAGAGCAGCCCTAGTGTGGCCACAAGGCCACTTGTGTTATTACACTTTATTGAATTTAGCACCCCAGATCCAAGTAGCTCAGTATAAAGAGAGAGAGATTCTATTTGTTTGGAGGAAAGTAAAGGAAGAGAACAGGCGTCTCTGCCTGGTAATCCATAGAACACTTCCAAAATTCATCCAAGACCACCAAGGTCGTACCTTTACAAGTCTGCAAGAACCACAGTGTTAGTGTGCTTGGAGTGTCTTCTAACTCACCAAGAGCTAAGATCACAACACCTAAGTCCCTTAGAATACCTGGAAAGCCTTTCCAAGAAAAATGAGTACAAACAATCCTAGAATGGAAAGAGTAAATTAAACATCTCTCTTTAATATCCAGAAGCAAATAAACATCAACAAACATCACAAATATCCTTAAAAACATGACCTTCTTGCAAATAAAAACCACACTGAGATAACACTTCACACTAGTTAGAATGGCAATCAATAAAAAATCAGTAGACAACAGATACTGGAGAGGATGTGGAGAAATAGGAATGGTTTTACACTGTTGGTGGAAGTGTAAATTAATTCAACCACTGTGGAAGACAGTGTGGTGATTCCTCAAGGATCTAGAAATAGAAATATCATTTGATGCAGCAACCCCATTACTGAATATACACCCACATGATTATAAATCATTCTATTATAAAGATGCATGCACATGTATATATCTTGCAGCACTGTTCACAATAGCAAAGACTTGGAACCAACCCAAATGCTCATCAGTGATATTCTCAGCAAACTGACACAAGAACAGAAAACCAAATACTGCATGTTGTCACTCATAAGTGGGTATTGAACAATGAGAACACATGGACACAGAGAGGGGACCATCACACACTGGGGCCTGGGGGTGGGGTGGTATGGGAGGAATAGCAGTGGGTGGGGGAATTGGGAGGGATAGCATTAGGAGAAATACCTAATGTAGATGAAGGGGTGATGGACGCAGTAAACCACTCCCATGGCACATGTATACCTATGTAACAAACCTGCACAATCTGCACATGTACCCCAGAACTTAAAATAAATAAATAAATACAAACATGACTTTACCAAATGAAATAAATAAGAAAGCAGGGATCAATCTTGGAGACAGGGAGATATGTGACTTTTTAGACAGAAAATTCAAAATAGCTGTGTTGAGAAAATGCAAAGAATTTTAAGGTAACAGAAGAAATTCAGAATAATATCAGACAAATTTAACTAAGAAAATGAAATAATTAATCAGGAAGAAACCCTGGAGTTTAAATATAAAATTCATCTACAGAAAGAACTGCATAGGAGTCTCATAATAGTGGAGTTGATCAACCATAAGACAGAATTAGTAAGCTTGAAGACAGGCAATTGAAAATGCACAGTCAGAAAAGACAAAAAAACACAATTCAAAAAATTAAGATTGTCTACAGAATCTAGAAAATAGCCTGAAAGGGCAAATATGAAATTTATTGGACTTAAAAGTAACATAGTAAGAGAAATAGGGGTAAAAAATTTATGCAGAGGGATAACAACAAAGAATGTCCCAAATCTTTAAAAAGTTATAAACATCCAAGTATAAGGTTATAGAACACCAAGCAGATTTAACACAAAAAGACTACCTCAAACCATTTAATAATTGGACAAGAATAAGGAAAATATTCTAAAAGCAGCAAAATAAAATAAACAACATGCAATAGAGCTAAAATACATCTGACAACAAATTTCTCAGTGGAAAACTTACAGGTTAGGAGACACTGGCATGACATATTTAAAGAGCTGAAAATAATAACTTTTACCCAAGAATAGTATATCTAGTGACAAGATTTAAAATGGTAGGCATTGTGTCCTCATCCAAATCACATCTTGAATTGTAATCCGAAAGTGTTGAGGGAGCTACCTGGTGGGAAGTGATTGGATCATGGAGTCAGTATCTTCCATGCTGTTCTTATAATAGTGAGTGAGATCTCAGGAGATATGATTGTCTTATAAGCATCTGGCAACATCCCTGCTTGCACTTCTGCTTCCTGCCACCATGTGAAAAAGGTCCTTGCTTCCCCTTCACCTTCTACCATAATTGTAACTTTCCTGAGGCCTCCCCAGTCATGCAGAACTGTGAATCCATTAAGCCTCTTTTCTTTGTAAATTATCCAGTCTCAGGTAGTATCTTTATAGCAGTGTGAAAACAGACTAAAACAGTAAATTGGTACCACAGAGAGTGAGATACTGCTATTAAGATACTTGAAAATGTGGAAGAGACTTTGGAACTGGGTAACAGACAGAGGTGGGAACAGTTTGGAGTGCTCAGAAGAAGACTGGAAGATGTGAGAAGGTTTGGAGCTTCCTAGAGACTTGTTGAATGGTTTTGACCAAAATGCTGATAGTGATATGAACAATGAAGAACAGGCTGAGGTGGTCTTATATGGAGATGAGAAAGTTATTGAGAACTAAAGTAATGATAATTCATGCTATGCTTTAGCAAACAGGCTGGTGGCATTTTGCTCTTGCCCTACAAATTTGTGGAAATTTGAGTGTGAGAGGGATGATTTAGGGTATCTGGCAGAAGAAATTTTTATGCAGCAAAGCATTCAAGACATGACCTGGATTATTCTGAAAGCATTCAAAAAGAGATGGCTTGAAATTGGAACTTATGTTTAAAAAATAAGCAGAGCATGAAACTGGAAAATTTGCAGCCTAATAACGTGATTAAACAGAAAAACCCATTTTCTTGGGTAAAATTTCAGCTGCCTGCAGAAATTTGCATAAGTAATGAGGAGCCAAATTCTAATGCCAAGACCATGGAACAAATCTCTCCAGGGCATGTCAGAGATCTTCATAGCAGCCGCTCTCATCACAGGCCCAGAGGCCCAGGAAGGAAAATTTGTTTCATGAGTTGGGTCCAAGGGCCTCTGCTGTGTGCAGTCTTGGGACTCCAGGCCCTGCATCCAAGCCAATCCAATTTAGGCCATTGCTTCAGAGGGTGCAAACTCTAAGCTTTGGCAGCTTCCATTTGGTGTTCTGCCTGTGGGTGCAAAAAGTCAAGAATTGAGGTTTGGGAATCTCTGCCTAGATTTTAGAGGATGTATGGAAATGCCTGAATGTTCAGGCAGAGGTGTACTTCAGGGACAGAGCCTTCATGAATAACCTCTGACATGGCAGTGCAAAGGGGAAATGTTGGATTGTGGGCCCCACACAAAGTCCCCACTAAAGGACAAGGCCTAGTGGAGCTATGACAAGAGGGACACCTCTCCAGACTCGAGTGATAGATCCATTGACAGTTTGCACCATGCACCTAGAAAAGCCAGAGACACTAAATGCAGGCCATGAAAGCAGTCAGGGTAGGGGGCTATACCCTGCAAAGCCACAGGAGCAGAGCTGCCCAAGACCATGGGGCTGACTTTCTGTGTCAGTGTGACCTGGGTGTGATGGAATCATGGAATCAAAGAAGATTATTCTATACCTTTAAGATTTAATGACTACCCCACTAGATTTTGGACTTGTATGCATTATGTAGCCGCTTTGTTTTGGCTAATGTCTCCCACTTGGAATGGGAGCATTTATATTATCCATGTGCCCCCATTGTATCCTGAAAGTAACTAACTTGCTTTTGATTTTACAGTCTTTTAAGTATGGGGGACTTTCCTTGTCTCAGATGAGACTTTAGACTTGGACTTTTAGGTTAATGCTGGAATGAATTAAGACTTTGGTGGACTGTTGGGAAGGAATGATTGATTTTGAAGTGTGAAATGGACATAAGATTTGGGAGGGGCAAGAGACAGAATAATATGGTTAGGTTTTGTGTCCTCACTCAAATCTCACCTTGAATTTTAATTCTCAAGTGTTGAGAAAGAGATCTGGTGGGAGGTGATTGGATCATGGGGGCAGTTTGCCCTGTGTTGTTCTCGTGATAGTGAGAGTTCTCATAAGATCTGGTGGTTTTATAAGCATCCCGCACTTTCCATGCTTGCACTTCTCTCTCCTGCCACCGTATGAAAAAGGTCTTTGCTTCCCCTTTACCTTCTATCATGATTGTAAGTTTCCTGAGGCCTCCTCCATCATGTGAAACTATGAGTCACTTAAACTTCTTTTTGTTATAAATTAACCAGTCTCAGGTAGCATCTTTATAACAGTGTGAAAATGGACTAATATAATATCCTTCAAACATAAAGGAGAAATAGACTTTCCTAGACAGACAAAAGCTGAAGTATTTCATCAACACCAGACTACAAGAAATGCTACAGGTATAAATGTTTACAGGTACTTAAATAAAAAAATGAAGAAGATGTTAATGAGCAATAAAAGATCATCTGAAGGTACAAAACTTATTGGTTAATAGTTATCACACAGAAAACACAAAATACTATAACACTAACTGTGGTACATAAGCCACTCTTACCTTAAGTAGAAAGACTAAATAATGAATGAATTAAAAATAACTACAACTGCAACAACTTTTGAAGGCACAGACAGTACAATAAAATATGAATAGAAACAACAAAGTTAAAAAGTGAGGGAACAATGTTAATATTTAGCATTTTTATACATTTTCTTTTTGCTCATTGGTTGATGCAACAAGTGTTGCTAAAAGTTTAAAATAATTTGTTATAAGATAGTACTCACAAGCCTCACTGTAATTACAAATAAAAAAAAACAATAGATTTTTAAAAATATTTAATGAAAAGCAAGAAATTAAATCATACCATTAGAAAAAAATACCTTTACTAAAAGGAGGAAAGCAAGGATAAAAAGAAAAAAAAAAAGAAGGCCACAAAACAACAAGAAAAAAGGTAACAAAATGGCAGAGGTAATTTCTTATTAATAATAACATTGAACATAAATGAAGTGCACTTTCTAATCAAAAGGTGTAAGCTGGCTAAATAAAAACAAAAAATGAGATGCAATAATCTGTTGCCAACAAGAAATACACTTTTTCTACAAAAACATACATCTACTGGAAACAAAGGGTTGTAAAAATAATCTCATATCAATAAAAACAAGAAAGATCAGGAATAGCCATAGTTGTATCAGCCAAAATAGATTTTAATATGAAAACTGTAAGAAAAGACAAAGAAAGTTACCATATAAATGTGTCAATTCACCAGAGAATGTAACAATTACATATACATGTGCACCTAACACCAGAACACCAAGATATGTAAAGCAAAT
Organism: Cheracebus regulus; assembly: GCA_963574635.1. Taxonomy (NCBI): domain Eukaryota; kingdom Metazoa; phylum Chordata; class Mammalia; order Primates; family Pitheciidae; genus Cheracebus; species Cheracebus regulus. Next base: position 13,330 of record CAUYQU010060348.1, read on the forward strand.
ATTATTATAGCTGAAGAGAGACATAGACTCCCATAAAGTAATAGCTGGTGATTTTACATCCCATTCTCAGCACTGTACACATCCTGCTGATAGAAAATAAACAAAGAAACATCGGACTTAATCTTTACTATATACCAAATGGACCTAACAAATACTTACAGAATATTTTATCCAACAGCTTCGAAATACATATAGTTTTCCTCAGCAGCACATGGATTATTCTCAAGGATAGACCTTATTTTAAGTCACAAAAAAGTCTTAAAACATTTTTAAAAGATGTAGTAATATCAAGCATCTTCTCTGACCACAATGGAATATAACTAGAAATCAAAAACAATAGAAATTTTGGAAAGTACAAAAACAAATGGAAATTAAACAATATGTTTCTGAATAATATATGTTCTTCCTAATGAAGAAACTAGATGACAATTTAGAATTTTCTTGAAACAAATGATAATAAAACACAACCTACTAAGTCCTAAGGGATACAGAGAAAGCAGTACTTTTGGGAGTTTGTAGTTATAAGTGCCTATTTCAAAAAATAAGAAAAATATCAATTAAAAAACATAATAATGGATCTTAAGAAATGAGAAAAAAATCAATCCTGACATATAATTAGTAGAATAAAAGAAATTCTAGAGATCAGAACAGAAATAAATTTGAAATACAGAAAACAATTAAAAACAGCAATAAAATAAAAAGTTGGCTTTTTACAAAGGCAAACAAAATTGACAAACTTTTAGCCAGACTAAGAAAAAAAGAGAGAAAAACCAAAATAAGTACAATCAGAAATGAAAAAGCAAACATTACAACAGATACTGCAAAAATTCAAAGGATTATTATTACGTATTATGAAAAACTATATGCCAATACATTCAAAAATCTAGACGGTATGGATAACTTCCTAGACATATACAACCTACCAAAATTGAACAATAAAGAAATCCAAAACTTGAACAGACCAGTAACAAGTAATCATATTAAAGCTATAATATAAAGGCTCTCAACAAATAAAAGCCTGGGACCTGATGGTTTCACTACTGAATTCATTCATTCATTCATTCATTCATTATGTTGTGAGATGGAGTCTCACTCTGTCACCAGGCTGGAGTGCAATGGCATGATCTCAGTTCACCAAAACCTCTGCATCCGGGTTCAAGTGATTCTCCTGCCTCAGCTTCCAGAGTAGCTAGAACTACAGGCACATGCCACCATGCCCAGATAATTTTTGTATTTTTAGTAGAGATGGGGTTTCACCATTTTGACCAGGAGTGTCTCCACCTCTTGACCTTGTGATCTCCCTGCCTCGACCTCCCTAAGTGCTGGGATTACAGGCGTGAACCACAGCACCCAGCCTGCTGAATTTGATAAAACATTTAAAGAACTAAGACCAATTCTACTCAAATTATTCTGAAACATAGAAAAGGAAAGAATACTTCGAAGTTTATTCTATAAAGCCAGTATTACTGTGATACAAAACAAGACAAAGACACCTAGAAAAACAACTATAAGCCAATATAACTGATAGATATTGATGCAAAAATCCTTTAGAAAATAAAAGAACATCTATTTCAGAAACATCTTAAAAAGTTCATTCATCATGACCAAGTGGGATTTATCCTGGGATGCAAGGATGGATAGTTCAACATACACAAATAAATTAAGGTGATACATCATATCAGAAGAACAAAGGGAAAATCTATATGATTATTTCAACTGATGCTGAAAAGTCATTTAATAAAATTCAACATTCATTCATAATAAAAACCATAAAAAACAAGGTATAGAGGGAACTTACCTCAACATATTAAAAGACATTTACAACAGATTCAGAGCTAGTATCATATTGAATGGCAAAAAACTGAAAGCCTTTTTTTTCTAAGGTTGGAAAAATAACAAGGATGCCCTCTTCCACCATTATTGTTCAACATAGTACCGGTAGAATTTGCTTGTGCAATTGGGCAAGAAAAATAAATAAAGGTCATCCACATTGGAGAGGAGAAGTCAAATTATCTTTGTTTGTGGATGATACAATCTTATATTTAGAGAAACAATGACTTCACAGAAAAAACCATTAGAACAAATAAACAAATTCAGTAAACTTGTAGGATATAAAATAAACATACAATATTTAGTAGCATTTTTATATGCCAACAGTGAAAAATCTGAAAAGGAAACCAAAAATAATCTCATTGACAATAGCTACAAATATAATAAAATATCTATGCATTAACTTAATGAAATGAACATAAGATTGCTACAATAAAAATGATAAAATATTGATGCAAGCCATTGAAGATGGCACTTCATGTTTATTCCATGTTTATGAATTAAAAGAATTAATATTGTTAAAATTTGCATACTACTGAAAGAAGTCTACAGAGTCAATGCAATCACTGTGAAAATATCAATGGCATTCCTCACAGAAATAGAAACAGAAAAACCTTAAAATTTTTATGCAACCACTAAAGACCCAGAATAGGCAAAACTATCCTAATGAAAAGAACAAAACTGTAGAAATCACTACCTAACTTTGAATTACACTACAGAGCTATTCTAACCAAAAAGACATGTTACTGGTATAAAAACAGACATATAGATTAGTAGAATAGAATAAACAACACAGATGTACATTCATACATCTACAGTAAGCTCATTTTAGACAAAAGTACCAAGGGCATACATTGGGGAAAGAAAAGTCTCATTAATAATTGGTGCTGGAAAATCTAGATAGCCACATGTAAAAGAATAAAACTAGACCCCTATCTCTCTCCATATGCAAAATAGAAATGAAAATATATTAAAGACTTAAATCTAAGACCTCACATTATGAAATTACTACAAGAAAATAAAGCATTGGTGAAACTCTCCAGAGCATTTGGGTAGGCAAAGATTTCTTGAGCAATATCTCACAAGCACAAGCAACAATAGCAAAAATGGACAAATGGAGTGACATTAAGTTACAATACTTCTTCACAGCAGAGGAAACAATCAACAAACTGAAAACAACTCACACAATGGATTAAATATTTCCAAGCTATCTATATGACAAGGAAGCAATAACTAGAACATATAAGGAGCTAAAACCCTCTCTAGGAAAATAGCTAATAATACAATTAAAAATGGACAAAAGATTTAAATAGACGTTTTTTCAAAAGAAGACATGCACATTGCAAGCAGACATATAAAATAATGTTCAATATAACTGATCATCAGAGAAATGCAAATCAGAACTGCAATGAGGTATTATCTTACTCCAGTTAAAATTTCTTTATCCAAATGTCAGGCAATAACAAACGTTGCCAAAAATATGAAGAAAAGAGAATTCACATACACTCTTGGTGGAGATGTAAATTAGTGAAACCACTATTGGGAATATTTGGGAGGATCCTCAAAAAGACTGAAAATAGTGCTGCCATATGATTCAGGAATCCCACTGCTGGGTATAGACTCAAAAGAAAAAAATATTAGTATGTCAGAATAGTATCTGCAATCCCATGATTGTTACAGCACTTTTCGTAATAGCCATGATTTTGAAGCAATATAAGTGTTCATCTATAGATGAATGAATAAAGAAAATATGTTGTACTTTATACACAATGGAGTAGTGTTCAGTCATATAAAATAGTGATCTGTTGTTATTTGCAAAGTATGCATGATACTGGAGGTCCTTATGTTAAGTGAAATAAGCCAGGCACAGAAAAACAAACGTCATATGTTCTTACTTGCCTTGGGAAGTTAAAAATTTTAAAATTGGAACTCATAGGAATACAGATTAGAAAGATGCTTAGTAGACTCTTGAAAGGGTAGTGGAGTAGGGGAGAAGTGGAAATATTTAACGGGTACAAAAATAATTTGAAATAATAAATAAGAACTACTATTTGCTAGTACAACATGGTGGCTATGGTCAAAAACAATTATTTTTTAATTTAAACATAACTAAAAAAGAATAATTGGGTTTTTTGCAACACAAAAGATAAATACTTGAAGTAATGACTACTCCATTTACCTGATGTTATTATTATGCATTGCTTTCCTGTATTAAAATATCTCATGTACCTTATAAATAAACACAGCTACTATGTACACATAATTTAAAAAATAACTGAAAACATATTTCCACACAAAATCTTGTGTTGATACTAAAGCTCAGTGAGATACAAGTAAAAATTCTGACGAATAATGCAAAGAAATCTAAAAACATTCAGACTATGAATGAGAAATTTATCAAACCAATAGTGATAATTTAAAAAAGAGAAATTCTGAAACTGAACAATTTATTGAATAAAATACAAGATAAATTTACAAGTTTAAACAATAGATGAAGGAGAAACAAATAATTTCAGAACTGGAAGGTCTTTTAACAATCCAGTCAAACAATAATAAAGAAAAAATAATTTTAAAAAAGAAACAAAGCCTCTGTGACATAAGGGACAACATCAAGTGACCAGATACTCAAATTTCCAGAGTTCCAAAAGGCAAAAAGAAAATGAATAGATTACAATAGAACAAAACCAGATGCTTATTTAACAACAAAAAAACTAAGATGAAAACTTCCCAAATCTAGCAAGAGATGCAGACATTCAGATACAGGAGTCTCAGATATCCCCAAACAGATAGAATGCAAAAGGGTCTTCTAAACAGCATGTGATAGTCAAAAGTCAAAGATAAAAAGAGAATTCTAAAAGCAGCAAGAAAAAAAAATCTTGTCATCTATAAAGGGATCCCCATGAGAATAACAGTGGATGTTTTAGTAGAAATCTTAGAGAACAGGAAATAATTGAATGATGTATTCAAAATGCTGAAAGAAAAAAAAAACTGCCAGCCAAAGATACTATATTCAGCAAAACTATTATTCATCCATGAAGGAGAAATAGTCTTTCTTGGACAAGCAAAGGCTGAGGAAATTCATAATTACTAGATTGGACCTACAAGAAATTTTTGAAGCATTCCTACAACCAGATGTGAAAGAACCTCATCTACCATTATTAAAATATATACAGAAAAAAAAAAACAGAGGTAGAGAAAATACACAAGCAAAAGAGAAAAGACTGAAATGTTACCACTACAGAAAACCACCAAACCAAAATGATAAATAATAAGAGAAAAACAAAGAAACAGAAAATATTCAAAGCAACAAAAAATTATGTAATAAATGACAGAAATAAACTCTCACATGTTTATAGTAACTTAAATGTAAATGAATTATACTTTCCATTTAAAAGATATAGACTGATTGAAATGATTTTTTTAAAAAGTCACTGAACAGTAGGCTGCCTACAAAAAAATTTCAACTTCCCTGTAAAAAAATATAGATTGAAAGAAAAAACATGTAAAGAGATATTCCATGCAAAAATAAGCAGAAGTACCTACACTTAGATAAACAATCATTAAGTTAAAAACTATAACGAGAGACAAAGGTCATTATATAGTGACAAAGGGACAATTTAATCAAGAGGACATAAAAATTCTAAACATATATGCACCCAACACTGAAACACCCAGATATATAAATCAAATTCTATTAACTTTAAAGGGAGCCATAGACTACAATTTAATAGTAGTTTTATACTTCAACACTCCACTGTCAACATTAGACATATTATTAACAAGGAAAAATTGGACAAAAAATTAACATATACAGAAAATTAACAAAAGAACATTGGATTTTTGACTATATATTAGGCCAAACAAACCTAACAGACATTTATGGAACAGTTAATCCCACAGTTAGTGAAAAAGCATTCGCCTCATCAGCACATGAAATATGCTTCAAGACAGATTATATGTTAGGACACAAAACAAATCTTCCAAAATTTTTGAAAATTGAACTCATATTAAGTATGTTCTCAGATAACAATGGAATAAAAGAAATTAAGAGAAACATTAAAAATTACACAAATACATAGAAATTATGATGCTGAGCAGTGATTAGATTAATAAAAGAATTGAGAAATAAATCAAAAAATTTTTGAAACAAATGAAAATTGAAGCAGCATACCAAAACATATGAAATACAGAAAAAGGACTGCTTAGAGGAAAGTATATAGCAATAAGTGCCTACATAGAAAAGTAGAATGATTTTAAGTAAAAACTCTACTGATGCACCTCAAGGAACAAGAAAAAAAGACAAGAGGCAGAGTAAGGTGGTGGAATAGAAGGTTCTGTCAATGATTTTACCCCCTACAAGGACACCAATTTAACAATTACTTATACAGAAAAAAAAAAAAAAACACTTCTTAAGAATCAAAAATCTGTTCAACCATTGTGGAAGAAAGAGTGGCCATTCCTCAAGGACCTAGAAATAGAAATTCCATTTGACCCAGCAATCCCATTACTGAGTGTACATCCAAAGGATTATAAATCGTTCTATTATAAGGACACATGCACACGAATATTCATTGCAGCACTGTTTACAATAGCAAAGACTTGGAACCAACTCAAATGCCCACCAATGATAGACTGGACAGGGAAACTGTGGCACATATATGCCATGGAATACTATGCAGCCATAAAAAATGATGAGTTCGTGTCCTTTGTAGGGACATGGATGAACCTAGAAACCATCATTCTCAGAAAACTGCCACAATAACAGAAAATCAAACACCGCATGTTCTCACTCATAGGCAAGTGTTGAACAATGAGAACACAAGGACACAGGGAGGGGAGCATCACACACTGGGGTCTCTGGGAGGAGCTAGGGGAGGGACAGCAGGGGGTGGGGAGTTGGGGAGGGATAAAATGGGGAGAAATGCCAGATATAGGTGATGGGGAGGAAGACAGCAAACCACATTGCCATGTATGTACCTATGCAACAGTTTTGCATATTCTTCACCATGTACCCCAAAATCTAAAATGCAATAAAATATATATTTTAAAAAATAATTTTAAAAAACTGCCTTATGTACATTAGCTATTGCTATCATAATTATCATTCCCCCTACAATTAGCACAGAGGTTACAAAGATTAGTAATGGGAGCACTTTAGCCATTGCCCAGCAGTTCATGCCTGGTCTCACACTGCTTTTCCATCTTTATTTTCTGTTATGAGCCAATATGTAGTTACTCTGGGAGGTTGTCACCCATTTTTCCTCACATTCCCTGTGTTTACTATTTTCTATTTCTCTGTTTTGTTCAGTCTTTTTATTATTCTTGAAATGTTTCTGCTTTGTATATCTAGGATGTCATGGTTTGGTATTGGTATTTATTTTTCTTTTGGTTTGGTTTGTGCTAAAATAACTGCAGGGTGGATAGCAATTTTTAAACCAATAAAAGTCAAAGTAGTCAAAAGCGAAAAAAAAAAATCAAAATCAGGTAAGCAGTCATACTTTTAACCTCATATTACTGAAAGAGTCACTGAAGAGGTAGAAAAAATAAACTTGAATTGCTGACATAACCCATCCACCACCCTCCTCCCGAAGAGCAGCAAAGTAATACAGAAAGCATCTCTGGGCCCTGCAGTAGAGAATACAACAATTGTGAGCAATTGGGAGGAATTGAGCTAATGCTGTTCTGTTAGAGCAGAAAAGAAAATCAACCACACTCAGTTGACAGACACCTGCCTACAGATGAAGTATTTAAACCAGCCCTAGCCATAGGAGAATCATGATTCCAGTGGTCTGAAGAAGAGTGCTTCCGAATCTCACCACAGGGGGCTATAGCACTCTGTCTCTCCAACATAAATTTGAAAGGCAGTATAACTCGTAAGAACTGCAACATTTAGGCAAATCCTAGTGCTGAACTAGGCCGAGACTATAAACTGGGGGCACGTGACATACTGACACACCAGCTGGAGCTACTAAGAGAGTGCTTGTATTACCACTACCCTAACCACAGACTGCACAACTTGAGACCCCAAAAGAGACTTCTTTCTTCCACTTGAGGAGAGGGAAGAGTGAAGAGGACTACGTTTTGCATCTAGGATACGAGCTCAGCCACGGCAGAATAGGAAAACTTTCAGAGTCATGAGGATCCCACTTTAAGCTATATCTCCCAGACAACATTTCTAGACATACCCTGGGCCAGAAAGAAACACTCTACCTTTAAGTAAAAAACCTAGTCCTGGCAGCTTTCTTTGCCTGCTAGCTGAAGACTCCTTGGGCCCTGAATAACCAGCCACAATATCCAGGTACTATGTTGAGGGCCTTGGGTGAGCCTCAGACTTGCTGGCTTCAGGTGAGATTCAGAACATAACCAGTTGATGACAATAAGACAAAACTTCCTCTTCTTGAGAAAAGTGGTGTGTAAGTAAATGGGACCTTGTCTGGCACCTTAGGTACTAGCATGGCCACAGGAAAGTAGAGCAAGCACTAAATGGGCTCTTGGAGTCTCTACTTCCATAAATTGACTCTTGAATAGCATTTATAGACCAGCCCTGAGTCAGAGAGGAGCCCACTGCCCTAAAGGGTAATTTCCAGGCAAGGCAGCATTTGGCACAGGCTGACTTAAGAGCCCTTGGGCTTTAAGGGAACATTGGTGGTAGTCTGGTAGTATTCACTGTGGTCTGTGATGGTAGAGAAAGTATCTGCCTTTGGAAAGAAGAGGGAAGAGTGGGAAGAACTGCATCTTATGTTTTGAGTGCCAGCTCAGCCATAGTATAATGGAACAAGTAGACTTCTAAGGTTGTTTAGTCCCTTACTACTGGAAAGCACCTCTGGACCCACCTGGAGTATGAGGGACCTTGTCATCCTAAAGGGAAGAACACCTAGACAGCACTTCTGGACCCGTGTGGGGCATAAGGGACCTTGTCACTCTGAAGGGAAGAACACAGGGCTAGATGGCTTTGGCACAGACTGATTGTTGAACTATTGGGCCAAGAGTAAACACAGCCTGTGCCTGAGAGTGTTTATAGCAGGCCTTGGGCAAGACCAAGTGCTATGTTGGCTTCAGGTCTGACCAAACACAGTCATAGTTGTGATGGCCCGAGGGGTACTTGTGCCACTTGATCCCCAGCTTTAAGTGCTCAGAAGAGAGACAAAGATACTTTGTTTGTTTGGAAGAAAGTAAGAAAAAAGAATAAGAGTCTCTGCCTCATAATTCAGAGGCAGTACCTCCAGGAGTTTGCAAGAAGCACAGACTTACTGGACTTGGGGTGCCCTCTAAATTAAACACAGCTCAGATCACAACATCCAAGTACTTTCAATACCTGGAAAGCCTCCTTAAGAAGGATGAGTACAAATAAGTCCTGACAATAAAGGATACAATAAATACCTAACCTTTAAATGCCCAGAAACAACAACAACAAAAATCTAGCATCAACCCGATCTAGGAAAACATGACTTCACCAAATGAAACAAGACACCAAATGAAACAAATAAGAAACCAGGGACTAATTATAGAGAAACAGAGATATGTGACCTTCCGGACAGAATTTAACATAGCTGAGCTGAGGAAACTCGGATAAATTCAAGATAACACAGAGAAGTAAATCAGAATTCTATCATGATCAATTGAACAAAAAGATTGAAATAATTTAAAAGGATCGAGCAGAAACTCTGAAGCTGAAAAATGCAGTTGGTATACCGAGAAATGGATCACAGTATTTTAAGAGCAGAATTGATCAAGCAGAGGAAAGAATTCGTGAGCTTGAAAACAGGCTATTTGAATACATACAGTCCGGCCGGGCACAGTGGCTTATGCCTATAATCCCAGCATTTTGGGAGGTCGAGGCAGGTGAGTTATCTGAGGTCAGGAGTTCGAGATCAGCCTGGCCAATATGGTGAAATCCCATCTCTACTAAAAATACCAAAAAAAAAAAAAATTAGCTGGGCGTGGAAGCAGGTGACTCTCATCCCAGCTACTTAGGAGACTGAGGCAAGAGAATTACTTAAGCCAAGAAGGTGGAACTTATAGTGAGCCAAAATTGTGTCATTGCTCTCCAGCCTGAGGACAAGAGCAAAACTCCATAAATAAATAAATACACAATCAGAGGAGACAAAAGAAGCAAGAAGAGAAAACAATAAAGCTTGTCTATATACTCTAGAAAATAGCCTCAAAAGGGCATATCTAAGAGAGCTATAGGCCTTAAAGAGGCAGTAGAGAAAGAAATAGGAGTAGAAAGTTTATTCAACAGAATAATAATATAGAAGTTCCCAAACCTAGAGAAAGACATCAATAGCCAAGTACAGAAAGGATATAGAAAACCAATCAGATTTAACTCAAAGAAGACTACCTGAAGACATTTAATAATCAAACTCCCAAAGTTCAAGAATAAAGAAAGAATCCTAAAAGCAAAAAGATAAAAGAAACAAATAACATACAATGAAGCTCCAATAAGTACGGCAGCAGACTTCTCAGTGGAAACCTTACAGGCCAGGAGAGAGTGGCATGATATATTTAAAGTCCTGAAGCAAAAATGCTTTTTAGTTAAAATAACCTTTAAACATGAAAGGAAAGGAAAGACTTTCCCAGACAAACAAAAGCTAAGGGATTTCATCAACACCAGGCCTATCCTACAAGAAATACTGAAGGGAGTACTTTACTCAGAAAGAAAAAGACATTAAGAGCAATAAGTAATCATCTAAAGGTACAAAACTCACTGATAATAGTAAGAAAAAAAACACAGACTTTTATAACATTAACTATGTTGTGTAAACTACTATTATTCTAAGTAGAAAGACTAAACAATAAACCAAACAAAAATTATAACTGCAACTTATTAGGAAATAGTACTATAAGATAAATAAAAACAAGAAACAGTTGTAGACCAGAAGAACATAGTTAAGTTGTAGAATTTTTATTAGTTTCATTTTTATTTTTTTGTTTATACAAACAATGTTGTCATCGCGTTACAATAATAGGTTCTAAGATAGTATTTGCAGGCATAAAGGTAGCCTCTAACAAAAAAAACATACAATGGATATACACACACACACAAACACACACACAAGTACACACATACACACAAGTAAAAAAACTAAATTATATCACCAGAGAAAATTACCCTCACTGAAGGAAGACAGGAAGAAATTGAAAGATCTCTATGATGAAAGTGATAAAACACTGATGAAAGAAATTAAAGAGGACACCAAAAAACAAAAAAAAACATATTTTATGTTCATGAATTGGAAGAATCTATACTGTTAAAATGTTTATAGAACTCAAAAAATCTACAGATTCAATACAATCCCTATCAAAATCCCAATGACATTATTCACAGAAATAGAAAATAATCCTATAATTTATGTGGAACCACAAATGGCATTGAATAGCCAAAGCTATCCTAAGCACAAAGAACAAAATTAGAGGAATCATATTGCCTGACTTCAAATTATACACAAAGCTATAGTAACTAAAACAGCATGGTACTTACATAAAAACAAACAAATAGACAAATGGAGCAGAACAGAAACCCATAAAAAAATTCACAAACCTACAGTGACCTCATTTTCAATGAAAGTACCAAGAACATATACTGGAGAAAAGACAGTCACTTCAATTAACTGTGCTTGGAAAAATGGATAATCATATGCAGAAGGATAAAACTACACCACTATCTCTCACGATATGCAATAATAAAATAAAAACAGATTAAATACTTAAATCTAAGACCTCAAATTATAACACTACTACAAAAGGACATTGGGGAAAATCTCCAGGACATTGGTATGGGCAAGTACTCCTTGAGTGATACTCCCCAAGCCACAAGCACAGACAACCCAAATAAACAAAAAAATTGGGATCACATCAAGTTAAATAGCTTCTGCAACAGCAAAATATACTATAAACAAAGTGAAAAGACAACCCACAGAACTGTAACAAATAGTTGCAAATTACCTATCTGACAATGAATTAGTAACCAGAATGTAAGGAGCTCAAACGACTCTCTTAGGAAAAAATCTAATCATCCAATAAGAAAATGGCTAAAGATTTAAACAGACATTTTTCAAAAAGAGTCGTACAAATGGCAAACAGGTACATAAGAAAACGTTCAACATCACTGATCATCAGAGAAATGCAAATTAAAACTTCAATAAGATATCGTCTCAACCCAGTAAAAATGGCTAATATTAAAAAGACAGGCATAAGCAAATGCTGGCAAGGATATGGAGAAAAAAGCAACCTTTATACATTGTTGGTGGAAATGTAAATTGCTACAACCACTATAGAAAACAGTTAGACGTTTACTCAAAAAATTAAAAATAGAGCTATTGTATGATTCAACAATTCAAAAACTAAAAATATGATTCGACAATCTGACTATTAGGTATTTACCATAAGGAAGAAGGAAATCAGTATATTGTAGACATTGCTGCACTCCTATATTGGTTGCAGCACTGTTTACAATAGCTAAGGTTTGGCAACAGCCTAAGTGTTCATCACCAGATGAATGGTTATCATAAAAAATGTGGTACACATACAGAATGGGATACCATTCAGCCATAAGAAGGAATGAGATCCAGTCATTTGCAAAAATATAGTTGAAACTGGAGATTATTACATTCAATGAAATAAACTAGGCACAGAAAGAGAAACATTACAAGTTGTTACTTATTTGTGAGCTCTAGGAATCAAATAAATTAAACTCATGGACTTAGAGAGTACCAAGATGGTTACCAGAGACTGGGAAGGGTAATGGAAGCTGCAGAGGAGGTGAAGGTGGCTAATAGGTGCACAATATAATGAGAAAGAATGGATGAAATCTACTATATGATAGCACAATGGGGGACTATAATCAATAATAACTTGATTGTACATTTTAGAATAAAAATTATAGAGGAATAAAAGAATACAAATTGGGTACAGTGTATACTGCTTGGTTGATGGGTGCACCAAAATCTTACAAATCACCACTAAGGAACTTACTCATGTAACAAAATACCACCTGTTCCCCAAAAACCTATGGAAAAAAAAGGAAATTAAAATATAAATAAAATAAAATAAAGAGTGTAAATGGATAGTTTATAACTCAAATGATAAATGTTTGAAGGTTATAGATACCCCTCAAATATTTATCCCATTCTCCATGGACTAGCCCAAAGGATAAGTGAGAAGATGCATATTTTATTCTCTTTAATGTGCTTAGTTCACATTGCATGCCTGTATCAAAACATATCATGTATCACATAAATATACACAGCACTAAAATTAAAAATATTTCAAAATTAAAAGAAGAAACAAGACAGACCAAACCCCAAATTAGTAGAAAAAATAAATATAGATGAGAACATAACTAAACAAAATAAAGTTAAGAAAAACAGTAAAATGTTTAACAATGAAAAACTGTTTTTTTTGTGTGTGTGGAAAGATAATTCAATACACCACTTGCTAGATTAACCAAAAAGAAAAGGGAGATGAAACAAACAAATCAGAAATGAAAATAGAAATTTTACAACTGTTAACAAAGAAATACAAAAGTTCATCAGAGACTACTATAAATAATCGCAAACTAACAAACTGTAAAATGTAGAGAAAATTGATAAATTTCTGGAAGCACAACCTACCAAGATTGAATCAGGAAGAAATTGAAAACAGGAACAGACCAGTAACAAGTAATGAGCTCAAAGCAGAACCTGAATGACTTTACTGCCAAAGTCTACCAAACTTTCAAAGATGTAACACAGTTCTCTAACATTCCAAAAAAAAAAATTGAAGAGGAAGGGATTTTCTCTAACTCATTCTAAAAGGCTAGCATTACTCTGATATCAAAACCGAATAAAGATGCAACAATGAAAAAGAAGAAAACTAAAGACTTATACCCCTAATAAATACAAATGCAAAAATTCTCAACAAAATACTGACAAATTAAATTCAGCAACACAACAAAAATTAATATATCAACTCAAGACCAAGATGGCCAAAAGGAAGCTTCTCCAGAGTGCAGCTCTCACCAAGTGAGACACAGAACCAGAGTGATATCTGCATCTCCGAGTGAGATCCTGGGTTCATCCCAAAAGCACTGGTTGAATAGCGAGGTTAACATCAAATAAAGGTGGTGAAAGCAGCCCAAAGGGGGTGAGCTGAGGCAAGTCAGGGCACTGCTCCACCTGGAAAGTGTACCTGGCATGGAGGATCTGGGGGGCATCACCCCCTTGGTACTATGAATCAGATACTGTGATTCACTCCGAGACTTTGGCAGCACACAGACCAGGAAAATGCCACCTCGCTGAGAACTTCCCAGAGTTGCAGACCTGGGCAACAGCCCAGGCTGGCAGCCCTGGCCAGACTGGTGCCATGTCAGCACAGACCAGGGCTGAGACTTGGATTAACATTGAGAAAGCTTGCAAAAAGGAACTGCCTGTCCCACAAAAGGGAGATTTGAAAGCAGGGAGGGGAATAGGGCAAGATAGGCCCCACTCTCACAAGATCCAGCAACTGGAATCCCTCTCCCAGGAGAGTTTCGTAGTTAACACATTAGACAGAGCTCCATCTGGGAGCAGTGGGCTCGGCAGAGGGAAAGAAGCCTGCCATTGGTAAGGCAGGGCTAAGCTGACTGGCATAAGTGGAAACCAGGCAAAGAATAAACAGTAGCCTTGCTGAGTCCAAGGCAGCCCAGTAGCACCTCCACAGGCAGACAACGGACAGACTGTCTCAAGCAGCACACTGACACCTGTGTTAAAAAAAGAAACGAAGCTTCATACAGGAGAAATAACCCCAGCTTTAACAGAAAGACGGGAAGAAACTAGAGCAAAAATGACGAAAACATCAAAATCCAGAATGTCTCTCCTCCCCAGAGAGATCAAAACAACTCACCAGCAAGGCAACAAAACAGGTCAGAAAATGATTTTGAAGAGCTGACAGAAGCAGGCTTCAGAATATGGGTAAGAATAAACATCTCTGAGCTAAAAGAACATCCTTTAATCTAATGAAAAGAAACTAACAACAATGAAAAATGATTAAAAGAAATGCTAACTAGAATAACCAGCCTAGAGAAGATCATAAATGACTTGATGGAGCTGAAAAACACAGCATGAGAACTTCATGAAGCATACACAAGTTTCAATAGCCAAATGGATCAAGCAGAAGAAAGGATATCAGAGATTGAAGATCAACTCAATGAAATAAAAAGAGAAGGCAAGAAAAGAGAAAAAAGAGTGAAAAGAAATGAACAAAGCCTCCAAGCAATATGGGATTATGTGAAAAGACCTAATCTATGCTTGACGGGTGTATGTGAAGAGGATGGGGAAAATGAACCCAAGCTGGAAAACATTTTCCAGGATATTACCAGGAGAACTTCCCCAACCTAGCAAGGCAGGCCAAATTCAAATCCAGGAAATACAAAGAACACCACAGAGATACTCCTCAGGAAGAGCAACCCCAAGGCGCATAATCATCAGATTCACAGGGGTTGAAAGGAAGGAAAATATACTAAGGGCAGTCAGAGAGAAAGGTCGGGTTACCCACAAAGGGAAGCCCATCAGACTCATAGCAGATCTGTCAGAAAAAATCCCTACAAGCCAGAAGAGAGTGGGGACCAGTATCCAACATCCTTAAAGAAAAGAACTTTCAACCCAGAATCTCATATCCAGCCAAACTAAGCTTCATAAGTGAAGGAGAAATAAAATCCTTTATGGACAAGCAATTATGGAGATATTTTGTCACCACCAGACCTGCCCTACAAAAGCTCCTAAAGGAAGCACTAAACACAGGAAAAAAAATCCAGTACCAGCCACTGCAAAAACAAACCAAATGGTAAAGACCAATGACACAAGGAGGACAGTGCATTGACCAAGGAGCAGAACAAACAAACAGTACCAAAATGGCAGAATCAAATTCACACCTACTATTAACGTTAAATGTAAATGGCCTAAATGCCCCAATCAAAAGACATAGACTGGGAAACTGGGTAAAAAGGCAAGACCCATCGGTGTGCTATATTCAGGAGATCCATCTCTCACGAAAAGACACAAATAGACTCAAAATAAAGGGATGGAAGAAGATCTACAAAGCAAATGGAGAGTAAAAAAAAAAAGCAGGGGTTGCAATTCTAGTCTCTGATAAAATGGACTTCAAAACAACAAAGATCAAAAGAGACAAAGAAGGGCATACAACAAGAAGAGCTAACTATCCTAAATACAAATGCACTCAATACAGGATCACCCAGATACATAAAGAAAATTCTTAATGACCTACAAAGAGACTTAGACTCCCATACAATAATAGTAGGAGATGTTAGCACTCCACAGTGAACATTAGACAGAACAAGATAGAAAATCAACAAAGATATCCAGGACTTGAATGCAGAACTGGAACAAGCAGACCTAATAAACATATACAGAACTCTCCACCCCAAAGCCACAGAATATACATTCTTCTCAGCACCACATGGCACTTACTTTAAAATTTACCACATAATTGGAAGTAAATCTCTCCTCAGCAAATGCAAAAGAATGGAAATTATAACAGTCTCTCAGACCACAGTGAAATCAAATTAGATCTCAGGATAAAGAAACTCTTCAAAACTGTACAACTACATGGAAACTGAACAACTGGATCCTGAATGTCAACTGGATAAACTCAAATGAATGCAGATATAAAGAAGTTCTTCAAAACCAACGAGGACACAACATACCAGAATCTCTAGGACACATTAAAGCAGTGTCTAGAGGGAAATTTATAGCAATAAATTCCCACATGAGAAGCAAGGGAAGATCTAAAATCGACACCCTATCATCAAAATTGAAATAGCCAGGGAAGCAAGATCAAAAAACTCAAAAGCTAGCAGAAGACAAGAAATAACTAAGATCAAAGCAGAAATGAAGGAGATAGACACACACGCAAAAAAAAACCCTTCAAAAAATTAATAAATCCGGGAGCTGTTTTTTGAAAGGATGACAAAATAGACCACTAGGCAGATTAATAAAAAAGAAAAGAGAGAAGAATCATATAGATGCAATAAAAGACTGATAAAGGGGATATCACCACCAATCCCACAGAAATACAAACTGCCATCAGAGACTACTATACACAACTCTATGCACAGAAACCAGTAAACCTGGAAGAAATGGATAAATTCCTGGACACTTGGATCCTCCCAAGCCTAAACCAGGAAGAAGTTGAAACCCTGAATAGACCAATAAAAATGGCTGAAGTTGAGGCAACAATTAATAGCCTACCAACCAATAAAAGCTCAGGTCCAGATGGGTTTACAGTCAAATTGTACCAGACTTACAAAGAGGAGATGGTACCAATCCTTCTGAAAGTGTTCCAAACAATCAAAAAAGAGGGAATCCTTCCCAAATCATTTTATGAGACCAACATCATTCTGATACCAAAACCCAGCAGAGACTCAACGAAAAAAGAAAACTTAAGGCCAATCCCCATGATGAACACAGATGCAAAAATCTTCAAAAAATACTGGCAAACCAATTGCAACAGCATATCAAAAAGCTTATCCATCACGATCAAGTAGGCTTCATCCCATGGATGCAAGGCTGGTTCAACATATGCAAGTCTGTAAATGTAATCCACCACATAAATAGAACCAAAGACAAAAACCACATGATTATCTCAATAGATGCAGAGAAGGCCTTCAACAAAATTCAACAGCCCATTATGCTAGAAACTCTCAATAAACTGGGTATCAGTGGAACATATTGCAAAATAATAAAAGGTATTTATAACAAACCCACTGCCAATATAATACTGAATGGGCAAAAACTGGAAGCATTCCCTTTGAAATCCAGCACTAGACAAGGATGCCATCTCTCACAACTCTTATTTAATATAGTATTGGAAGTTTTAGCAAGAGCAATCAGGCAAGAAAAAGAAATAAAGGGTATTCAATAAGGAAAGGAGGAAATCAAATGGTCTCTATTTGCAGATGACATGACTGTATATTTAGAGAACCCCATCGTCTCAGCCCAAACTCTCCTTACGCTGATAAGCAACTTCAGCAAAGTCTCAGGATACAAAATCGATGTGCAGAAATCACAAGCATTCCTATACACCAATAATAAAATCAACAGGGAATTCCCATTCACAACTGCTACAAGAAGAATAAAATACCTAGGAATACAGCTAACAAGGGAGGTAAAGGACCTCTTCAAGAAGAACTACAAACCACTGCTCAAAGAAATAAGGAAGACACAAACAGATAGAAAAACATTCCATGCTCATGGTTAGGAAGAATCAATATCGTGAAAATGGCAATATTGTCCCAAGTAATTTATAGAGTTAATGCTACCCCCATCAGAATACCAATGACCTTCTTCACAGAACTGGAAAAAAATATTTTAAACTTCATATGGAACCCAAAAAAAGGCCACATATCCAAGACAATCCTTAGCAAAAAGAACAAAGCTGGAGGCATCATACTGCCGGACTTCAAGCTATACTACAAGGCTACAGTAATCAAAACAGCATGATACTGGTACCACAACAGAGATATAGACCAATGGAACAGAACAGAGGCCTTGGAGGCAATGTCATACATCTACAACCATGTAATCTTTGACAAACTGGCAAAAACAAGCAATGGGGAAAGATTTAATAAATGGTGTTGGGAAAATTGGCTAGCAATGTGCAGAAAGCAGAGACTGGACCCCTTCCTGATACCTTACACTAAAATTAACTCCAGATGGATTAAAGACTTAAACATAAGAGCTAACACCATAAAAACCCTAGAAGAAAATCTAGGCAAAACCATCCAAGACATAGACATAGGCAAGGACTTCATGACTAAAACACCAAAAGCAATGGCAACAAAAGCCAAAATAGATAAATGGGATCTAATTAAACTTCAGAGCTTCTGTACAGTAAAAGAAGCAATCATTAGAGTGAACCAGCAACCAACAGAATGGGGAAAAAAATTTGCAATCTACCCATCTGACAAAGGGCTATTATCCAGAATCTACAAAGAACTAAAACAGATTTACAGGAAAAAGCAAACAAACCCATCCAAAAGTGGGCTAAGTATATGAACAGATACTTTTCAAAGAAGACATATATGAAGCCAACAAACATATGAAAAAATGCTCATCATCATTGGTCATTAGAGAAAAGCAAATCAAAACCACATTGAGATACCATCTCATGCCAGTTAGAATGGTGATCATTAAAAATTCTAGAGACAACAGATGCTGGAGAGGATGTGCAGAAATAGGAACATTTTACACTGTTGGTGGGAATGTAAATTAGTTCAACCATTGTGGAAGACAGCGTGGCAACTCCTCAAGGATCTAGAAATAGAAATTCCATTTCACCCAGCAATCCCATTACTGGGTACATACCTAAAGGACTATAAATCATTCTAGTATAAAGACGGATCGACATGCATGTTCATTGTGGCACTGTTTACAATACCAAAGACCAGGAACCAACCCTAATGCCCATCAATGATAGACTAGACAAAGAAAATGTGACATATATACACCATGGAATACTATTAAGCCATAAAAAATGATGAGTTTGTGTCCTTTGTAGGGACATGGATAAACCTGGAAACCATCATTCTCAGCAAACTGACACAAGAACAGAAAATCAAATACTGCATGTCCTCACTCATAGGCAGGTGTTGAACAATTAAAACAAGTGGTATCAGAGAGCGGAGCATCACACCCTGGGGTCCATTGGGGAGGCTAGGGAGGGATATTGGAAGGGAGGGTGGGGAGAGGGAATGAAGTGAGAAATGTCAGGTATAGGTGATGAGGGGATAGTGGCAGCAAACCACCTTGCCATGAACGTACATATGCAACAATCTTGCATGATCTGCACATGTGCCTGAGAATCTAAAGTACAATGAAACAAAAAGATTTAAAAAAATAAAAATAAATAAATAAATAAATAAATAAATTTAATATATCATGACCTAGTGGGATTTATCTCAGGGATGCAAAGATAGCTCAACATATTCAAATCAGTAAATGTGATACATCACATTAACATAATTAAGGACAAAATTCTTATGATCACCTCAACTATCTTAGAAAAAGCATTTGATGAAATTCAACATCCCTTCATGTTTTAAAAGTCTCAAAAAACTAAGCATATAAGGAGTGTACCTCAACATAACAAAGGTCATATATAACAAATCCACAGCTAACACCATTTTAAATGGGAAAAAGCTAAGGGAAAGTCAAGTTGTTTTGGCCAATGGCATGATTATGTTTGTGTGTGTGTATGTGTGTGTGTCTGTATGTGTGTGTATATATATTTATATATTTATAAAATGTATGTGTGTGCATGTATGCCTAAAGACTCCACCAAAAAATCTTAGATCTGATAAATTCAATAATAATGTGGGATATAAAACAAACATAAAAAGTCAGTAGCATTTCTATACATCAGTAATGAACTAGCCAAGAAAGAAATCTGGAACACAATTCAATTTACAATAGCAACGAAAAAAAAATACCTAAGGACAAATATAACCAAGGAGGTCAAATATATCTACAAGGAAAACTAGAAAGCACTGAGGAAACAAATTGAAGAGGATACTAACAAATGAAAAGATATTCCATGCTTAAGAACTAGAATAATTAACATTGTTAAGTGACCATACTGCCCAAAGAAATCTACAAATTGAATGCAAGCATTAGCAAAATGCCAAGGTCATTCTTTATGGAGTTAGATAAAACTATCGCAAAATTTGCATGGAATCAAAAAAGAGCCCAAATAGCCAAAGCAATCCTGAGCAAAAAACAAAACAACAACAACAAATAAAGCTTGGAAGTATAATACTGTTTGACTTCATATTATATTACTCACAGACAGAAGCTAAAATTGTTTATCTCATGGAGGTAGAGAATAAAATGATAGATGCCAGAGCATGAGAAGGATGTATGGATGGGAGTGGAGATGAAGAGAAGTTTGTTAATGGGTAAAAACATACACTTAGATAGAAGAAATCAGTTCTAATGTTTAACAGCAGAATAGGCTGGCTGCAGTTAGTAACAATACATTATATATTTCAAAGTAGCTGGAAGAGATGACTTAAAATATTCTCAATACATAGAAATGATCAATACTCCAGGGGATAAATAACTCAAATACCCTAATGTGATAATTGCACATTCAATGCATGTAAAAAATACATGTATTATCATGTTATATATTATATATCAATAAAAAAATATTTTCAGCCAAGCACAGTGGTGGCAGGGCCTAGATGCTACAAGGAAGACATGTTTTAGACAACACTAATGTGTATGAGCAAAAAACTCAAAGATTGTATTTGTGACTAATTGTAAAACAGGTTATTTTAGTTTCTGTTCTGTAGAACATGTAAAGCAGTCCAACAAAGGGTTTTAATGTAGTAGATTTTATTTTGCTCCCATGCTGTTGATTGCTAAATGTAATAGTCTGATCATAACCCTGAATAAATGTCTTTTAAAAAATATGTATTCTAAAATGAAAGAAGCTAATCACGAGTGATTGCAAATTGTATAATTCCATTTGTATGAAATGTCCACAATAGGTACATTTATAGAGGCATAACATAGCTTAGTGGTGACTTTAGGCTGGGCCTGGCAGAATGATTGGCTACTAATGTGTGTGTGTGTGTGTGTATGTTTAAGGGGGGGATCAAAATATTCTCATATTGAGATGACAGTTACACAACTCTGAATATGCTAAAAATCTTTGAATTTATTACCACATACTTTAAATGAGTGCATTGTGTACTATGTGATTATATCTCAAAAAAGTTGAGAATATGTCATTAAAACTTAAATATAAGACGAATAAAACAATTATGGAAATGATAAATGTAAGATTCAGAATAAGGGTTAGAGCTGAAAGAAAATAGAAGGATGCCATAGGAGAGGATTACACCAGTTTATCATTTATATCATAATTTTCAGTTTGAACTGTGGGATAATGGATGTGCTTTTTGTTATTATTTTGATTATATTTTTTAAAAGATCTCTTTATGGACTTGTGCTATATTGAAATCATGTAAAAGTCTTGTTCAAAATTCAAATGCCCTTGTCTTCACCCAATACTTATTCTATGAAAATATCTGAGGGTATTATATCTTGAGCATAAAGAGATTATTCTGATGCACCATGACTTAACAAATGTAACAGACTATCAGAAAGGATAGACATTGGGGAAATAAATATAAGTGCACTGAGTGTTACAAAAAAGAAATGATAAGTGAACCTACACAAGTTGATATGTATTAGAAGTGACGTTAGAAAACTATTATTTTGGACTGTGAATATTATTTCTCAGAAAATATGACACTTGGGAACAGTATCTTCTGCCTCATGTTCATTATTATAATTCTTACTATCTTCCTCAATACTTTTTTCTATTTTTCCCAGGATGTCACCTTGGTCTGTATTATTCTTAGGATGATGCCAAAGGTTTTCAACATGACATACAAGAACCTTTCTGAGCTATTGGAATAGATATACATTTCTAAAGCTCAAATAGCTTGTGAATTCTGAGAATTAGTAAATATATTGTTTATTCAGGATGTCTTCAGATTTTTCTACCCATCCTCAGCATATACCAACTGTACTAAATTTAATCTGTACCTTTTTTTAGTACTCAATGCATTTGTGAATTTGATTAATGTCTATTTTTCTGATCAGTATAAATCCCATTAAGCCAGAAATTATGTCTGCCTTTTTACTATTTTATTCCCAATGCCTAGCTCAGTGCCTTGTTTTTTAATGCATATGTGTTACATAATTTAATAAATATAAGAATTATTTCTTTAAAATCCTATGAGGTAATTATCATTCCATTTTGTATGTGAGAAAACTGAAAGTTAGAGAAATTAAATAACTCATCATAAATTAAGTAGTTCATCTTCCACACTATGTTCATATAATTTTTTAAGCATAATTTACATCTTATTACTTCACTGTTTCAGTTTCAAAAGCTGTTCTTTACTATTCTTACAGTAAAGGCCCAGGGCGAACAGCCTCAAACCTGATCTTTCTGATTCTTGAAATTAAATCCATGCTTAATTCATATATGAGAGTTTCCTAACAGAAGTGTCATACATGGTTTTCAGTTTTACTAAGATATTGCTATGTAAAGCTAAGAAGACTTAGCTCTTGAGGAGGCCTAGAGGGTCCTATGGCAAACTGATGTCTCTGGGCTGATTGTCTCTGGCTTCAAACAACTTATTTTCTTTACCTCGATGTGCCATCCAAATGATGTAATTTCTATAAATCCATGATGTGGAAAAGATTGAGAAGGATTGCTGACTACAGTACACCAAATCAGCTTCACTTTTTGGGTTAGAAAAAGGTACATGCTCAGCACAAGTCCATAGAGAGATTTTTTTTTTTAAATATAATCAAAATAATAACAAAAAGCTTTTTATAAAAAGCTCTCTTTAATGTCATAAAATTATATAATTGTAACTTGGCTTGCTTTATTCTGTAGATTGAGATTCTAAAAGGCAAAAAAAAAAGGTTACAATTTTAGAATTTGTTTTAGTACTTAAAACTGACTGGCTCTATACAGTTAGAATATTTTGGGAAGAAATATTAGAATTGGAAGCACAAAGAAACTTTAGCAATCATGTAGTCGTTTATGAAATTTTCAGCATATTGATGTGCAGTTGGTACCACAGACATTGTTTTAAAAAGACCAATTACAAAATTTTATTTTATTTCTTTAACATTTACTTTAGATTCAGGTGCAGGCTTGCTATACAGGTAAACTTGTGTTATGGGGGTTTAGTGCACAGATTATTTTGTCACTCAGGTTCTAAGCATAATAAACAATAGACATTTTTTCTGATCCTCTTTTCTTTCCACTTTCCACTCTCAGGTACGTCTCAGTGTCTGTTGATCCCTCCTTTGTGCCCACCTGTTCTCATTATTTAGCTCTCACTTACAAATGAGAACATGCAGTATTTAGTTTTCTCCTCCTGAATTAGTTTGCTGAGAATAATGGTCTCCAGCTCCACACATCTTGCTGCAAAAAAACAAAAAACAAAAAAACAAAAAAAACACAATCTCATTCTTTTTTATAATCCCACAGTATTTCAAGGTGTGTATGTACTGCATTTTCTTTATTCACTCTACCATCCATTGATGGGCATTTAGGTAGATTCCATGCCTTTGTTATTGTGAATAGTTCTGTAATAAGCATACTCATGCATGTGTCTTTATCATAGAAGAATTTATGTTCCTTTGAGTATATATCCAATAATGAGATTGCTAGGTTGAATAGTAATTGTTTTTAGTAATTTTGTTATTTGAGGAATTAACACACTGTTTTCCCAAATGGCTGAAGTAATTTACATTCCAGTCAGCAGTGCATAAGTGTTCCCTTTTCTCTACAACCTCACCAGCATCTGTTTGTTTGTTTTTTAATTTTTAAATAATAGCCATTATGACTTGTGTGAGATGGTGGCTTATTGTAGTTTTGATTTGCATTTTTCTAATGATTAGTTATGTTAAGAATTTTTTCATATCCTTCTTGGGCACATGTATGTCTATAGAACGTGAGAAAATATTTTGGAGGGACATAAACATTCAGTCCATAATACTGACCATACGTCATCACAGTGTCTGGCACATGTAAGCCCTCAGTAAGCATATGTTGCAAGAGTAAAAGAATGGAAATTTATTTCTGGAGTGACAGCATGAAGAGCTCTACCTGCTCCCCAGCAAAACTTATGGAAATAATAATTTAAAAAAACATTTAAAGCTTCTGAAAATAGTACTAAGGTCAAACACCAAATGAAGAAACATCTATTCAAGAAAATCTATGAAAATTTGGCAAGAAAGGCAAGAGTCTGTGGTATTTAAACCAAGACTTCTTTCTCACTTCTTCATAACTCAATGAAGCAGTAACTCCACTCAAGACTGCTATAGCCAAAAGCACATGATTCCTTTCTCCTCATGTCTGAACTTGAAATCCCCTTTGAAAAATTGTAACTGAGACAGTGAAAGAAAGAGATCTAACCTAACCAACTCCATCTTAGTTCTAACCTTTAAACTATCCTTGTTCATTCCTGGGCATAGGCTACACAAACTTTGGGAGGAACTTAGTTTATAGTTTAAAACAAAGAGGATGACAACCCTTTCCAAAACAAACCTCCTTATTGCCTGGGGACTAGACTGCTTTTGTAAGACTAAAAAAATAGCCACAATATTAGAAATTAGGGTTTAGGAGTCATACTGTTGTAGGCTACAAGATTCTGACCCTCCCTAAACTGCTCCTAACATCAGTGCTTAAGATATTTTGTAGACCCTGCACTTGATGGATCAGCTGGCACCTCCCAGATTAATAAGTTGACTCATCTGATCTTGTGGCCCCCACCCAGGAACTGGCTCAGCACAAGAGGACAGCTTCAACTTTCCATGATTGCATCTTCTACCTAACCAATCAGCACTCCTGTCTCACTGGCTTTCCCCTACCCACCAAGTTGTCCTTAAAAATTCTGATCCCCAAATGCTTGGTGAGACTGACTTGAGTAATAATAAAACTCCTGTCTTCTGTGAAGCCAGCTCTGCATGAATTACACTTTATTGAAATTTCCCTGTCTTCATAAACCAGCTCTGTCTAGGCAGTGGACCAGGTGCACCCACTGGGTGGTTACAGACTGAAGCTCATGCAGTAGTGGTTCTTTGCAGGAGAAAAAAACTGAAAACCCCAAGCTGCTGACCTCCCCATCTACCTGCACTGAGTGCTCAACTTCTAGAGCAAGAGACAAGGTTGCCATCATCCCCATCCTCATTTACAAAGCCCTGGAGGAAAGATTTTGCCTGGGGGGAGAACAGGCCATAAAACAGCTCTGAAGCTTATCCCAAAAGATCTGACTTTATTTACAACACAGCAAGGATAACTTTAAACCTGAGGGTACTCTCAAGAACAGTGGAGGTTGTAATGAAATTCAATTGGGAATAGATTCATGGATCTAATAAGGATACAGCCTAGAATGTAGGCTGGCTAGTTTGCAATACACTACTTGTAAATAAGACAGCTGGAAGAAACCCCCTTAGGGGTAAGGACAAATATCAAACAAGGACCTCAGGGACTAGTCCATCAAAGGATCCATAATTAAGGGTGATTAGTTTGTAGAATCAATTATGACCCAGGGCATTGTTGTAAACAATAGAGAAATCAGCTAGCAATTAGTGGAACATAACAACTAGGAGTGGTCAGAATAAGAGTGGAAGAGAACACTACAAATAACCTTGTCATTGTAGGCTGACTGTGGGCACACCCAAAGACTGTGTTGCCCTGAAGAACAACATCAGAAACTTAACGGTGTGGGGAGAGACAGATTTCACTAAAATAATCTAGCCAGTCACTAAACAAATGAACAAGCAACTAACAAAAACAACTTTTAGAGTTGGGGGAGAAGTACCCAGAGTTGCTACACTATATTATCTAAAATATCCAGTTTCTAACCAAAAGTCGCAAAGTATGAAAAGAATCAGGCAAGTATTGCCTACAGAGCAAAAAAAAAAAAAAAAAAAAAAAAAAAAAAAAACCAACAACTCCATTGCTAAGTAAAATAACCAGGATTGATGTCACTGATTTCTACCCAGCATTGCCCATTCATTCAGGATGTGTATTTTTGACATAACCAGTAATAAATCATTTGTAAACAAAAGCATACTGCACATAAGATGTTTCCACACGCTACTGCCTTCTCAAGCACCTCCTGGAAGTAATTTGCTAGGCGGGAACCACACCCAGAGGACTAGGCTGAGCATTCCTTAGGCTAAGCAGACAAAAGATGGATACGCAGTCATGAAGTCACAGCTTCTCACCTTCAGATCCCGCTAAAGGTTGGAATGCACTTCTGTCTGAACAGATGAATAACCTGGGCTTTCTTCTTATGGATGCAGACGAGAGGCCTCAGTTTCCTGAGGCCTAGCACCATAAGCAGCATCGCAGGCACAGGAGGGAGGGATAAGGGGTCGGTCCACCAGGGGCAGCACAGAGCAGGAAGAAGCCAACCCCGGGTGGCAGGCGCAGGCAGCGTGCCCTGGGCAAGTCTCCCTTTCCTCGTCTGCAGCTGGCCTCCAGCTCTGAGTCTAAATAGGAAGATCAAATTGCCTGCCAAACTTCTCAAATTGTTAACATCTAAAGCGCAAGGGTAGAATTTAACTTTGGATTTTGGTGAGCTGAAAGACTTGGACGGAAAATAACATTTCTAGTTATATTCAAACATATCAGAAAGGTTATTGAGAAAATCAGCACAAATGAGTAAAATTGTCTTTTTTTTATTTGACCACAATGCCTTTAAGCGCTGGTTCTGCTGTGTGCAATGAATTCTATTTCCTGGGCACATCGATTGAGCCAAATCTACCTCAGTCCTAGGCACTGCCCTGCACAGAAACGCAGAAACATACCCGGGTAAGGTTTGATGTGTAAAATAAAGGTATAAAATGAATTTTTGCTTCTTCAAAATACAGCTACAACTCCTACAATAGATGTGCCCATAAATTCACCCCGGGTTTCTGAGAACCAGGACTTTGAGACATGTTCCAGCCCAAGGAACCCTCAGTTAAACTTCCCTCTTCCCCGAAGGAAAGATAATTCTTGCATTTCCCAGTCAGGCCAATTCTCTGCAATTTTGCAAAAAGGCTCTTTCACACTCCTTGAGAAATACACATCCGCGCTCAACAGCCACACCTCCTTCACGTGGGCAGGCTCTGCCTTTGTTCTTGCCATCATCATGCGTCTGACCTCCGACCCTGCCAAAGTGACAACTGCCAGGAAGCTGACTGGACAGGGGTGGTCCAACAGCCATGAAGCCAGCCTGGGACTTGGTTTGCATGAAAAGCCAAGATTCTTTCAGGCTTTCCCCCAATCTACTGTTTTTACTCCTTCAATAATCTTCATTGCTTCCATATAGATTTTCTCCTTTTTGAAAGGAAACTTAAATGTGGTGCTCCAAGCCAGCCTGAGGTTTTTAGATAAGAGTCACAGGAGCCAGAGAGAGAGCTGGGTGACTCCCGTTTGTCCCCATCAGAGGCCGAGGGTCACCTCATGGAGCTTCTCCAGATCATTCCCACCTGCTTTGTAAGTGGGAGCAGGAGACATCACACCTCCTGTAAGACGACTTCTCTGATGACAACAGCCATCATTAAATGATTCATTACATGGCATTCTTCTTCTTATTTTTTTTTTTTTTGAGATGATGTCTTGCTCTGTTGCCCAGGCTGAAATGCAGTGTTGTGATCTTGGCTCACTGCAACCTCTGCCTCTCGGGTTCAAGCAATTCTCCTGTCTCAGCCTCCCAAGAAGCTGGGATTACAGGCATGTGCCACCATGCCCAGTTAATTTTTGTATTTTAGTAGAGACAGGGTTTCACTGTGTTGGCCTGGCTGGTCTTGAATTCCTGACCTCATGTAATCTGCCCACCTTGTCCTCCTAAAGTGCTGGGATTACAAGTGTGAGCCACTGTGTCTGGCCTACATCACATTTTATTAGGAATACTATCTAGTCCCTAAGAATGTACAGTGTAACCCAATTTCGAGATTAAAAAAGTTTTTTTGAGACAGGGTCTCACCCTGTCACCAAAGTTGGACTACAGTTGTGTGATCATGGCTCACTGCAGCCTCAACCTCCTGGGTTCAAGCAATTCTCCTGCCTCCGCCCCCAGAGCAGCTGGGACTACAGGCACACAACATAATGCCTGGCTAATTTTCAAATTTTTTAGAGACAGTATCATTATGTTGCCCGGACTGGTCTCAAACTCCTAGCCTCAAGCAATCCTCCAACCTCAACTTCACAAAGTGTTAGGATTACAGGCGTGAGCCACCACACCTGGCCCCGTAAGCCAATATTTAATAAAAAGGAAGATGACAATTTATCGCAGTGAAGCACAAACACTGGCACCTTCAGTTTCATGCTGAAAAACTCTCTTCACTTCCCCTTGGACAGACCCTCCCTGCTGGAATCAGCTGCTTGGATTCCACACATTGGAGCGGCTTCCCCCTCAGCCTGGGTGCCTCATCATCCCGTTAGCCTGTGACTGGTCTGCATGGATCCAGTTGCCCTAGTCAAAACCTTCGGGGCCTTGGTTCTCACCCTCATCCTCTCACCGGCGTGGTCATGGTGCCCATGAATCCAACCTGCTGACTTGGTTTCCTCCATCACCTCCATTCTGGCTTACCAGGCACAGAGCCAGCAAAATGCCCCTTCTCAACCTCATAGCTGAGCATGCTGCTGGGCTCTGCGGGGCTGGCCAGGCAGCACAAAAGGGGCACACCTGGAACCTGTGAGCCTCAGGATTGGAGGAGAGGTGTTAGGAAAGACTCGCTGAGACTATAAAAATGACACATGTGCACGCAGGCATTTTTCTGGAGAATGAGTCCGTAGTCCTCCTTAGAATCTCAAAGGAGGTCATAATTTAAGACAGGTTAAGAACTGCTGGTTCATCAGACAGAATCCAGACTCCTGGATGTTATACAAGTGTTTCCACCTCTCTTGTCCCGTCCCCGCCATGCCTGGGCCCCGGCTCCGGGCAGACACCTGCTCTTCCCCAGACAGGACCAGCGCTTTCCACTGCCAGGCAAGCACATGGCAGCCCCTCTGTCTGAAATGCTCAAGCCCTGTCGGCTGCCTAGAAAATGGCCCAGGGAACCAAGCCTGTTTTTATTAGTCAATTTTCTTACTGCTATAAAGAACTGCCTAAGACTGGGTAGTTTATAAAGGAAAGAGTTCAGCATGGCTGGGGAGCCCTCAGGAAACTTAGAATCATGGTGGAAGGGGAAACAAGGCACCTTCTTCAGAAGGTGGCAGAAAGGAGAAGTGGGCAGCGAAGGGGGAAGAGCCCCTCATAAAACCATCAGATCTCGTGAGAACTCACTCAGTACCATGAGAACAGCATGGGGAAACTGCCTTCAGGATCTAATCACCTCCTATGAGATCCCTCCCTCAATGTGTGGGGATTACGATTTGGATTACAATTCAAGATGAGATGTGAGTGGGGACACAGAGCCAGATCTTGTCACTGCTCTACCTGGGGAGGGCCTTCCAGGCCCCTGCTCCTCCACGAGAGCATCCAGCATCACATTTAACACTCTCTGGAGTGAGTTCTGTCTCCCTGTGGACCTGGAATAGCCACACCATGTCACAAGCCATCATGCCTTTTTTTTTTTTTAACTCCAGTGCTGAGCACAGTGTGTACTGATGCTTGTCAGCTTATAGTGAGGTCATATCCTGATGAACTCATTGTAAATAGAATATATCATAAGTTTAAAATGCATCCAATACCCAATAAACCCGATGTAAAGTTAAGACACTATAATAAAACCATCGTAAGTCATAGATCCTCTGTATCCTGTAGGTAGTCAATAAAGGTTTAATACTTCCATTTGTTCTTTCTAAATGATATTACGAACTCTTAAACACTACTTACATTTGATGAAAACCAAAGAATATCCTTTGAAAGAATTTTGTTGGCTAGCTAAGAATAGGCCTAGCTTGGCACAACACAGTACAAAATTATTAAATTTCTGGCTCTTGCATTTTTATATTACTTTGGGCCAAAATCTGGACTTTGCGCAAAGGAATTTAAATGGACAGACTGATAACATCTCCAGTAGATGACTGAACTTTAGCTGATGTTTGCAATCTTGGCAAAAAGTAATTTATTGAATTACTGATGCACTGAATAAAGTGCTGCTATGAGCTTAGGAAAAGAGCGTGCTGAGTCACAGCAGTTCACAATTAAGGACAAGGTTACTGTTTCAGAATATTTTTTTGTCCAGTACTTAAACGTCCAACTATTTATGAAACTAAGGTCACTTTCAGAAAGAGGAAAACTGTACTGGAAAAAAGTGTTAATCACAAGGAAACATTTTACTAGTAACATGTAAGTTTTGGGATGATTTGAAATAACGTGGCTAGAAACAAGTTTCTTTTTTATTAGTACACTTCCTAGTGCAACTAAGTTTGTATAGGAGTTTTACTCTTACATATTTACAATGCGAAAATGTGTTACTCTCTTTGGAACAGCATTTACGTTCTTTCTATTCATTAAAGTAAGTGCCTGAAGGCAACATTTTGTTGGCCTGGATTGAGTTACTATAAATCCTTGAATGTAATAAAAATCCACAATATTCAGGCTTTTCATTAACTCATATTCAATTCCTCCCCAGGAATTGTGAGAGCTTCTGCTTCAGAGATTCAGAGTGTTTGGGTCTGAATATTAGCTCCACAACCTGACATGAAGGTATGCCACCCCTGTGCTCTCTGAAATTGTCCTGGATCGTTCCTTGGTCCTTATCTCATGCCCAGCATGCAGGGCTCACATTCCAGGTTGAAAGGGAACTTCCAGGTCTCCTCAGTTGACAACCATTGGAAGATAAAAGCTCAGCCTCTAAGAAGTGCTTTCTCTCCTGTGTATTGAATGGTGGGAAAGTGCCCTGAAGAGAGGAAGGATTTGGAAAGAAACACCAACATCTGTAGGAAATAGTCTGTGCTGAAAACCAGCCTCTTAGTTGAATTCACTAGCAGATCTCTCTGGAATCTAGAAAACGAGCTGGAGCACTCCATAGTGAGGATTTACTTTATCCTCCCCAGAGAAGGCTGGAGGCCTTTCCACCTCCGAAGATCCATCCCATGTTATCTCCGTAACAACCCAGCCTTTTCCTGAAAGTATGTTCTGTAACAAGTGGATGGGGTTAGAAGAGTTAAGAGTAGAGCCTGTCCTGGGAAGAGTGATGGTGTAGGAAAAGCAGCTGCCAGTGTCTGCAAAGCCTGTGTTTCCACCTGTGCTGTGTGTGTCAGTCTGCTCTTGTGTTGCAATAAGGAATACCCGAGGCTGGGTCATTCATAAATGAAGTTGAATTGGCTCATGGTCTGCAGGCTGTGCACAAAGCATAATGCTGGCACCTGCTTCAGGTGAGGCTCAGGAAGCTTCCAATCAAGGCAGAGGAGGGAGGGAGCCCGCATGTCACATAGTGAGAGTGGGAACAAGAGAGATGGTGGGGCAGGGGGCGGGGTGCCACACTCCTTAAAACGACCAGACCTCATGTGAACTAACTGAGCGAGAACTCACTCATCACTAAAGGGAGGGCACTAGTAATTGTGAGGGACCTGCCCCCATGATCCAGTACCTCCTCCCAGGCCCTGCTTCCAACGTTGGGCGTCACATTTCAACATGAAATTTGGAGGAGACACACAGCCAAACCGTATACAGTGTTTCCAACAACAAAATAAAAAGCTTTGCCCCATGACAAGAATTTCAGACTAAAAGGCTGGTGGATGAGCTAGGGGCAGGGTGGAGAGGAGGGTCCCAGGGTCAGACATCAAATCATGGAAGGAGGAGTCCACCTCTGAGGCTGGCCTCCTTAAACTGGAGAAGAAAGGAAGGCTGGAGCTCCCCAGAGTTTCCACCTGGAAGCTGCCTGGACAGGAGCGTCCACTTGTCTGGGCTGTGCTTGGTGGGTGGGTCCCGACCCTCAGAGCACCCTTGTGCACGTTAGCTGAGGAGTCAGGGCCATGCCTGCAGACAGCAAACCAGTCTGCACTGCAGTCCTGCGAGAGCCCTACTGCTGAGACCTGGCCTGCAAAATGCCAAGTCCTTCTGGAGTAAAAGAACTTAGTACAAAGGTCATTTAAAATAATACACTATAATCAAGTGACTACGTGATAGGACATTTAAAAATCTCAGTTGAGAAGAAAAATGGAACTCATTTTCTCCCTAGTACAAAACTGGTGACTAATGTTCAGCTGGAAATGTCCAAACAGATTTAGGGACATTAATAACCAAAAATTATGTTTCTGCATTTATCGAATAGAAATTAAGTGACTTGCCTTGAGGACAAAGTGACTGTGGTAGAGGAGAAGTCAGGGCTGACATCATCTCCAGCCTTTGATTCCGGTCCCCTGGGCCTTGCCTTGTGTGAGACCACTGGCCCTTTGGTGAGTGGCCACGCCTCCGCACATCACCTCCACCCATCCCCAAGCATCCCTTGGGGGCATCACGCTCCCCACTGTAAAGATTTGGGCTCCCACTGGGCCAGGGGAGGTCCCTTGTCTTGTCCAGAGTTTCAGTCTCATGGGACCCAACTGATTCCAGTCCTTATGCTCCTAAGTCCTTTCCCTGAGAACCAGGCTGTGTCGCCTCCCCTTGAAAACAAAGCCCCATGGCTTCCACTTGCTGCTGGTATTCAGACAGAGTGAAATCACAGCAAGGAGAGTGTCCACGGGGAGAGCGTCCGCGGGGAGAGTGCCCTCCACTTGGCCTCCTCCTCTGCCACCTGGACAGGCGCCTACTGAATTCTGTTATCTTCATTCATCCATGTCTCCACTTCACATACATGCACAGAGTGAGCTCTGAGCTCCCGGCATTGTGACCGGCTGTCCATCCCTGGGAGCTGATGACAGTCAAATACCTGTCTGGGGAGCTCACAGCCAAATGCTGTTGTTCCCGTGCTAGCCCTTCCCTCGGATCAAATGTCATGTTGCCAGCACCCAGACCTGGGATCCAAACAAGTTTTCCTATCAGTTCTTTACTCTCCACCCACCAAACACTAACATCAAAGCATCTGCCCAAAACACATTTGGTTTTTAGCACATAACTAAGAATCACTTTTTTTTTCTTCAAACATTTCCTTACTCCCTGCTGGACTTCATATTTGTTTTTGGGAGAAAGATTTCTCTGCCCCTTTTGTTACTTGTTACAATATACATAATGGACTAGATTAACGGAACATTCTTGATTGCATTTGAAAGATATTTTAAAAACAAATGTCCTTTTAAAATATTTTATCTGGCCCCTATTTCATTGGGAATCAATATGAAAGATATGTTTATTTTTCCAAAATATAATAATCAGAATTTTTATTTCATAAGCTTAATCAAAGCCTCTGAAGTATTCATATAGTTGAAAGAAAGACACGGGGCCCACATTTCTGGTCGTGAACAGGGTGTTGTAATAGTTCAAAGGCTGGGCACCACATCAAAACTCCCCACGCGGAACACCTGGATGGGCGGACCCCAACAGGTATGATTGGGAGAATGCTAGCCAGAGCCCAGGGAAGAAAAGGAGGCTGCCTTCATAATCTTTAAACTAGGGGTCCCCTCGCCCACATCCAGCTGCAACCGACCCCACAACTGCTCACCTGCGTCTGCTCAAGGATTAGTAATGTGCAACCACCCCCTATTGCCTCAGGTATGGCTGATCTAAAATCCCAACCATTAAAACATCACCCAGCATTCTGGGTAAAAAAAAAATGCTAGTGACAAAATAATGAGAAGTTAATCCTCCAGAATAAACTTTTGATATGTCTAGGGCCAGTACCGACAATGGGCAGCACGCTACATGTACCTGCAGGCCTCTCTCACTCTCTCTAGATCTGGTGTCCAGAGCAGAGAGACATGTGGCTGAGTGCTGAGCCAAGAAACAGGAGGCATCCCCACCTGGGATCCAGCAGCCCTTCCTGCCCAGGGGTGGGGAGGTGAAATCGGGCGGCAGCGCAGGAGCTGTGAAGGGCTCAGAGACGGCCTGGGACAGCCCCTTTCTTTTGGTAAGCAAAGTGAAGTTCTGAGAGTTCCTAGGGTAGGCCACAGCTTCCTAGCTTTAAGTTCTGGTCTAGAAGCTGCTCTCCTACCCTGATTCCATGTACCTTATTCTGGGCCACACTACTTCTTGGGCCTGGGTTTCCTTTGCTTTTGCAGGGCCTCACACCCAGCCTGGTTTAATTCAGGCCACGAGCCCAGGTTAAAGCACATAGCAAGTTGCACTTCCACCTCATCAATCACTAGAGTCAATGGTGCATGTTGAAGAATAGATGGCTTCATGGTAATTGGTAACATTATGAGATTAAAATACTTAATCTTGAAAAATTTGCATAATAATTTAGACTGTCATGCAAAAAATAAAGTTATCTAGCATGTCACACCATACTGATTTGACCTCCCAATCTGGATGATGCACAAAAGGTATCTGTCTATTCATAAGGTTTTTGGCTTGGTTCATATATTCATTCAAACTTCATTGATTCTTTTTTTTTTTTTTTCCTGTGATAGTGTCTTACTCTGTCAACCAGGCTGGAGTGCAGTGGTGTGAACGTGGCTCACTGCAGCCCTGACCTTCCAGGCTCAGATGATTCTGCCACCTCAGACTCCCGAGTAGCTGGGACTACAGGTGTGTAGCACCACGCCCATCTAATTGATTTGTGTTTTTTGTACAGACAGAGTTCTACTATGTTGCCCATGCTGCTCTGGAATTCCTGGCTTCAAGTGATCTGCCTGCTTGGGCCTCCCAAAGTGCTGGGATTACAGATGTGAACCACTGCACCCAGCCTCAAACTTCATTGATTCTTACATGTGCAATGCACAGCATTAGATGTTGTAGGGGAAAGATAACCACAATTTACTGCATACCAGCCACATGGCCTGTAGACTGTATGTATCCTTTGTCTCCCTCACAGCAGCACCCTGGGGAAATAGAGATGATGACTCCCCTTCTACAGAAGAGAACATTGAGGCCTGCATTTTGAGTCATTTAGCCAAGGCCAGACCAGAGTTAGAATTTGAATCCACACCTGAACCCAAAGTACACGCTCTCAGAGACATACCCTCCACCCTTAAAGCACCGGCTGCCTAGTGGAGTAGATAAACTACCTGAGCAGGTGAACTGGAAATCAAAATCAAGCCCAGAAAGTGATTTAGGACAGGCACAAATAACGTTCTGTGGAACCAAGAGTAAGAGAGATTCCTCTCAGGTAGAGGGTCCAGGAAGGCTTTGTGGAGACTAAGACATTTGAGGTGGGCCTTGAGGTATGGGTAGGAGTTCCTAAAATGGAGATAAAGGTGAAGGAGCCTGAGAGCAGGGAGCTGAGCCTTGGGATCTGGAAAGCTTTGGGAGCTTCAAGGAAGACAAAGCCATTGGTTCAGTAGGAAAAAAGCCAAAAGAAAAACCAGAGATGTTCTTAGAACTGCAGTTTTTTCCCAAGTGATATTCAAAAATTAAGAAGGCCAGTGTTTACCCTAATGGATACATTCATTCCTGCTTTGGCAACAGAACTTCTGTAAGGGTGACTCAAACGTTATAAATGAAAAGGACTTGTCTGGCAAGGGAATGGAGGGCAGCTTTGCTCCTGTTCCCTTCCTGATCCCAAGCCTTTCTCCCTGGGAGATCACTTAGGGTGTCTCTGGTCCAAGTCAACAGTCATTTTAGCAGGTGAGTCCAGCATCTCCAGAAGAACTGGCCACATGACTCCTGGATGAACCATGCCCATCCATGTCGGCAAACGTGTGGCTGCCTATCAACCCTATAACATCCACGCAACAGACACACGCTTGCTCCATTGGCACTTGTGCTTCAGGAAGGTCTCACTTCCAATTTGTTCATCTGCGGACAATAGTCCTCAAGGCTCCACTGGCAGGAACGTGGCTGGGCACTAGAGATACAGTATTGTCCTCTCTTCACAGAAACTACAGTCCCACATATATTTCAGAAGCAATATGGAGGCTGGTGTAATTGGATGGATAAAGACAACACTGGAAGGGGAGGGGAGATCACAAGTTTGATTTGGACACATTGAGTCAAGGAGCATTTGATATCGCAGAGAGAAATGTCAAGTGGGAAGCTGCAGATGCGAATTGCATGGGGGCAGGGCGGGGACAGAAACACACCTCTGGCCTGCAGGGAGGCAATATTGCACCTTAGACTAGGCTAATGGTGGTGGAGATGGAGCATAGCCGACCTGCTGAGGCACAGCTGGGAGAAGCCTACTTTAACCAATTGAAACTGATGCATCTGCCATCACCCCCACTGTGACTGCATCTTCTCTTGGGGTTCAGGGTCAATGGTTTACACACACACGCATCCCTGGAGAAGAGGGGACTGCCATCAGGACACAGTGCTTCAGGACCTCCTCCAGGCTTCCATGGAGGTGGGGGTGTTGACACAGGGAGCACATGTCTCTTGGCTGGGTGGCCCCCCACGGAAGTGAGAGGTGGCTTTCCAATGTATCCTCACTTTTTGTCCA
Source organism: Cheracebus regulus (assembly GCA_963574635.1). NCBI lineage: Eukaryota > Metazoa > Chordata > Mammalia > Primates > Pitheciidae > Cheracebus > Cheracebus regulus. The sequence goes on from CAUYQU010060348.1 coordinate 50,151, forward strand.
TTCAGGGCCTCCAAGAAGCATCACACATAGAGACAATAACAACTTCATCCACTTCCCTCAACTGATTTGACTGGAACGGATGAGGGACTGTGTGATTAAGTCCCAAGCATCTGGACACATGCAGTGATCTGGCCTTTTAGAGACAAACCTAGCTGCTAGCTCTTGTCCACACGGAAACAGTCTGTTGGGGCAGGGAGGGGGTGGTGGTGACTCACAGGCATCACCAACATCAATGAACAAAAACCTGAGCCCCAAGGTCACATTCAGGGGCAGGGCCTTGTGTGGGAAGGGCTGGGTGCTGCTCAGGCCCCTCTCACTGACAGCGCAGCCCCCCCCCTCTTGGGCCTGCTCCACCTCACTTCCGACCTTTTGCTCCCCAAATGCCAAGAGCCTATGCCTGGAAAGAACAGACCTCCAACCCTGCTCACACCAGAGTTCTGTCCATACCATGCAGTGATCATGGTGGTGACACGCTAGCCCCAGCCACTGGCATCCCCACCCTCAACACACACACAGAGTTTAAATGGGCAAGAGTCATTAGTGGGCAGAGGCAAAACTTCATGGATTTTTGGGACACAAGGACCTCCACACGCCCTGGGTCAAGGGGTACCTGGGGCCAAACGCAGAGCTGACTGGACATGGACACAGTAATTTCTGGATCACGTGATCACTCTTTGCTGGTGTTCATTCAAGTCAGCCATACACTCATTCACTCTAAAGTACAAGCGGAGAGCTATATTCTTTCTTTGAGTTTCCTGGATTGAAACTCTGATGGAATGGTCACTACTCAAGACAAATCAATATCCTAATTCCGCAAGTATAATTACCTAACCTTTCTGGAAAGGATTGCATGTCTGGAAGGAATTTAGGTCAGGTCCAGCACGGGCTCCATCCGGCTTGGCTCTGAATGCCCATCCTGTGGGTTGCCCGGCCTTCCCCAGATGGTCCCGGGAGCGCTCAGAATTGGCACCGCGCTGGCCTCTGTGCTTGGGAGCCCTGTGAGGTCACCGACCCTGCAAATCGTGGCAATCCGGCTTGGACCCCCTGCCAGGGTCTCCCCGCGGTATCTCCGAGCGAGCCCCCGCGGCTGCTGCGTCGGACTCCGCCTGCCTCCCTGGGAAGGAGCGGGCGCCAGGCTGCGGGGCAGTATCGTGGCAGCGCGCCGGCCCCTCCCCAAGTTGGCACAACTCTAACCACTTTCTTCAAAGGCTCCAGCCTCCAGCCTAGCGTGCGCGCAGCCCCCCACGCGCGCCCGGCACCCTCTCTCCGTGTCGCCCGCTTTCACGTACGCCGCCCTGCCGCCGGCCCCCGCGCACTGTCGCCACCCGCAGACACGCGCGCCCTGCTCCTGTTTACCGAGAGGGAACGTGAGCACCGCCACTGTGGTCGCCAAGTTGGGCTGGAGACTCCGGGTGAGGGCACGCGCCGCGGGCCGGGGTCCGGAATCCGGGGTCGCGCGGTCCCCAGCCGCTGGTACCTGGAGCGCCGCGGGGGCGTCAGGGACAGGGTCGGTACTCGGAGCCCCGGAGCGGCCCTTCCCTCCGGCGGCGGCGGCCGAGGCAGCTTCCCCGGCCTGCTCGGGCAGCCTGGGGCGCACGGTCCCCGAAGGGGCTCAGGGGCGCAGGGTCTCCGCCCGCACGCGCGCGCTCACCTCGGGGGGGCCGGTCCGGTCGCGCCGATCGCGCTGCCGCGGCGGCTCCGCATCTCCCGGGCCCCCGCCCGCCTCCCTCCGGGGCGCCGGGTTGTCTCCTCCGCGCGCGAAGAAGGGTCGCGGGGACGCGCGGAGGCCGCGGGCTCCTGCCGCCGCTCCCGCCGGCTCCTGCCTCCCGCCGTCCGCAGCAGAGCAGGAAATTTGTCCGGCCGGCCGGGTCTCGCCGCCGCCTCTGCTCCTGATCCGGCGGCGGCTCCGCGGCGGGGGCGGGGGCCTCGGCGCTGCGAGGAGCGGGGGCGACGCCTGGTGCCCGGCGCGGGGAGCGCATCTAGGGCGCCCGCTCTACCCGCACGGCGGGGATGGCCCGGAGGCCCAGCTCTGAGAGCACCCAGGCACTGTGGACATCCGTTTACCCAAGGCTGGTGCCCCTGCCGGGGAGACCTGGCCCAGCCCCTCTGCCGGAACCCAGGTGCACAGAGAGAGGGTCAGGGTATGGTGGGCACCCACACCTGCAGGAGAGCAAAGGCAAGGCCCGGCCTCTCCCTGCTCTGTCCCTGTGCACCAGGAAGTGGCCTGGCTGGGGACTCACCCTGGTCTTGCAGCAGGTGTGGGACGCGCAGGGCACCCCTTGCACTTCTGGTGCGGGGAAGCTGGGAGAGCTGTGAGGTCGCTGGGCCTGGTGGCCTTCTCTGGAAAGGGGGTAAGGCGCCTGTTTGGGGGATGTTGAAGAGGGCTCGCTTGTCATTAAGGCAGCATCTGGCAGTTAAACACACACAAAGAGAAAGAAAGCCACAGAGCCAGGCGCTGGGCCTGCTGTGTGGCCGACTTCTTCCAGGGAATTTCACTCAAGCTATTTAGGGAGGTTTCGAAGAGCAAGCAGTTCCCTGGGAGAAGCAGAAAGAACACTGGTGGCATCTTGGTTCTGATGCTCTCTGCTGTGCCCTCCGTAGGGCCAAGACCCAGCCCTCATGAGGAAAGCTGGATTCTATGGTAGGGCCCAGCTCATTAGGCTCATGAAGGAATGAATAAATGAGTGAATGAATGAACCATGAGAAAGTGGCACTTAGGGTGTGTTACCCACGTTGCACAGATTGCCAGCCGAGGACTCTTAGCCTACTTGAGGCCTATTCCAGACAGAGCTACAGACCCCAAAGTCTGCAGAACAGTGGGCTCCTCCCGGCAGAGGCCACCACAGGTGACTTGCCTAGAGTGGGACTTCCCCTCCACAGGGGCAGAAAGCTGTGAAACCAGTAGGGAACTTGAGCTCCACATTCCCACCCTGCCCTACTCTTCACTGCCCTGCCCTGCCCATATCTGTCCCTAGGGGCCTTGTCTAGCCCCGGAGCTTTAAACACCATCCATACGGGAATGACTCTAAATAGCACGGCCCCTCGGCCCTCTCCTCCAAGCTCAGCTCCTCCCGGTGGTCTCAGACCTGCCTCTTGCTCTTACTCGGTTTCTCTGTGGTCGTCCCTGTCCCTGCCTCCATGGCCCACCTCCAGTCCATCTCCAACTCCACTTCCCACCAGCTTCTCCATGCATCCCGCCCTTCTCTCCTCTCACTGCCTTCACCCCTCCAAAGCCTGCAGTGGCTCCCCAGCCTCTGACCCACTCTCCCAGACCATCCATTCTTTGCACTTTGTCCAGGGCACCTTGCAAAGTGTAAACCAGGTCCTCCTAGCTCCCTGCTTAAAAGCCTCCATGCAGAATGAGACCCAAACTCCCGCGAAGCTCTGCCTGACTTCCCCGGCTTTGCTGAGCGTCTCACACCTGCCCGCTGGGATCCAACCAAGGCGCCTTACTCTCAGTGCCAGAACCAAGCTCCTTCCTGCCTGGGGCTCCTGGCTCCTTACTAGTGGCCTCTGAAGGATAACTGGTGTACCTGGCTCCTTCTTACTGGTGGCCTCTGGAAGACTGCCCTGCAGCCCTCTCCTCTGCCACTCTCTTCCACAGCCCCCATCACAGTTTAGAATTACTTGTGGGTTTATTTGCTCCTTTGGTGTGGGTTTATTTGCTCCTTTGACAGACCTGTTCCCCTACCCCAAGGCTGTAAGCTCCAGTAGCCCAGGCTCTGCTGGTCTCCATGAGTTCTCAGCCGCAAGTTCCTAAAACAACTTCAGTAGCCAGGAGGTGCTCGGTGAAGGCGTCTGGGCTGACAGAGCAGAGGAGGATGGGCTCCAGCTGGCAGCAGCAGCAGCCTGGTCACCTCGGAGCCCAGCAGGGCAGGCGGCTCCCTCCTGAGTGCACCTCCAAGGAATGGTTGAGGTGCAGCCAGGTACCCCATGACATCACCAGGCTTTGGATTTTTCTGCAGCTGTGGCCTGCAGAGCCAGGCTTATGTACATGAAGGCCATAATTACAAAGCTCTGCTGAGCACAGTTTTGCTTGCTAACGCTGCAGGGCTGGGGAGGCAGAGACTGTGAGCTAAGAAGACAGAAACAAGTTGCCTTTGTCAGACATCTGCTATTGGAAAGTGAACAGCCTTGGTAACATGATGGGAAGGCAGATGGCAATTCCTTCCTCATAATATCTTCTCTGCTGGACCCCAAAAATTATTCTAGGGATTCAACAATATCCCTCAACTCTTTCTAAAGACTACAGACATTCATCATCGTCACCCACAAGGGTGTTGTCAGAGGCGTGTGTGCCAGGGCCCTGTTGATTCCCGCAGGGAAGCCCTTCTTCCTCCTTCACCGTCTTCATTTTGCCTCTCATAGGCTCAAGGTCCCTGTGGACATCGGGATCAATTCCCTATCCTCCTCCCAGGCTTTGAGGAGCTCACCTGCCTTTTGCCATCCTGAACACCCCACCAGCCTCATCTTTTAGGGCTCTTCTTGAGTCCACAGCCTCCTCTTCAGTTCCCTGGCGCACTGGCTGTGTGATCCCATCTCAGGCCTGTCCCTGGCTGGCCTCCTGACCACTGTCCCCTGCCTCCCCTACACACAGCCATTTAGCCCCTTTCCTCTAAAACACAGCTCGAGGAAGGGTTCCTGCGATTATTGATATTAACTGAAGTTACTTGTCCTCTATTTTACTCAAGGACTGGGCCTTTGGGTTTCTCTACAGAATACTCAGATACTGCCTATCACGCTTGGAGGGCCCAATAGATGTCAATTAAAATTAAAATGCTGAGGCCAGGAATAGTGTCTAGGAGAATAAGAAAAAAAAAGGCAAAATCAATGTGTGGAAAATAAATAAGAAGTTGCTTTTAAACATTATACAGAAGCATTCTCTAAAATTATTCAACTTTAGGAGGCAAAAAAACAAAAACAAAAAACAGGTCCTGATTATTGATTGGCTATGGGGCAGGGCAAGGAAGGAAAAACTGAGTGATATGGTTTGGCAGTGTCCCCACTCAAATCTCATCTTGAATTGTAGTTCTCATAGTCCTCATGTGTCATGGGAGGGACCCTATGGGAAGCAATTGAATCATGGGAGTGGGTTTTTTCCATACTGTTCTTATGATAGTGAATAGTGAATAAATCTCATGAGATCTGATGGTTTTATAAAGGGAACATCCTCTCTTGCCTGACACCATGTAAGATGTGCCTTTACTCTTCCTTTGCCTTCCACCATGGTTGTGAGACCTTCCCAGCCATGTGGAACTGTGACTCCATTAAACCTCTGTCCTTTGTAAATTACCCAGTCTCAGGTATGTTTTTAATGGCAGCATGAGAATGGACTAATATACTGAGACAACACCAGAGTCCTTTGTGATTTTGTTCAGGACCTGTCCCCACCAAGAGGTGACTTTTAGTAACCACAGTCAGTATGGTCATTCTGATCTCTGGGATGTACCAGAATGAATAATAGGTTCAGAGCTATTTTTACATTACCCAACTATTCTTCCTTCTCCTCCTTTTTTTCCAAGTTATGCCCAAGTGTTCACAGTTATTACTGAAATCAAGAGGAAAGATCTTTTTGCTGGAAGATTCCTATACTTGCCCAGAAATAAACAATAATTAGGCCCTTGCTCAGATCCCTACATTTGAACTCTGTTTTTTTCTTGAATTTTTTTTTTGCTGTTGAAGAGTGCATGTGTATTATATATATATCTTAAGGGATATGTCAAGTGTATGAACTACTGAAATGCATACCCCTCTCAAGGCAATAAACATTTCTAGAACATCATTCTAGAAAGTTATTTGATGTCCCTTCCCCAATAGAAGCTCCCTACTCTTGCCAAAGATGGCCATTATTCTGAAATCTATCACCATAGTTAGTGCTACCTGCTCTGTGTCTTCATATAAATGGAATTATGTAGTATGTTATTTCTAGTTTCTTTCAGGCAGCAAACTCTTTTAGAGATTCATCTTTTATTGCTTGTTATTAGTAGTTTTGGTGATATACCCTTTTCCTCTAGTTGATTTTAAAATCTTCTCCTTCTCAAGAAATTTGATTAACATGTGTCTTGGTGTTGTTTTATTTTTTATTTTATTTATTTATTCATTGAGATTGGGTCTTGCTCTGTAACCTAGGCTGGAGTGCAGTGGTGTGACCATAGGTCACTGCAATCTTAAACTCCTGAGCTCAATAAATCCTCCTGCCTCAGCCTCCTGAGTAGCTGGGACTACAGGCATGCACCATCATGACCAGCTAATTTTTTAACTTTTTAATTTTTTTTTTCAGAGACAGAATTGCCCAGGCTGGTCCCGAACTCCTGGACTCAAGCTATCCTCCCACCTTGACTTCCCAAAGTGCTGAGATTACAGACATAAACCACTGTGCCTACCCTTGGTGTGGTTTTCTCGTGTCTATTTTCTTGGGATTACTTGAGTTTCTTGTTTTATAAATTTATAGTTTTCATCAAATTTGGAAATTTTCCAGCCATTATTTCTTAAAAATATTTTCCCTTTCCTGCTGTTCTTGGACTACAAAGAATGTACATAGTATTTCTAAATTTTGCCTCACAAGGTTACTGAGGCTTTAAAAAACTTTAAGCCTTTTTTTTCCTGTGTTTTAGTTTAGATGATTTCTACTGCTAAGTTTTAAAATTGGCTGACCTTTTCTTCTGCAAAGCTTAATCTTCTGTTAAGTTTATCCAGTGATTTTTAAATTTCTGATATGTATTTTTAGGTAATAGATGTTTCATTTGGTTATTTTAAAAATAATTTTTATTTCTCTGCTGAGGTCCTCATATGCTTATTTATTGTTTTCATGTTTTCTTTTAAATCTTTGGATATATTTAAAATAGCACTTCTAGGCCACTTAGTTATTTCCAGTTCTTTTCTTTCCTTTTCTTTCCTTTTTTTTTTTTTTATGAGACAGGCTTTCAGTCTGTTGCCCAGGCTGGAGTGCCATGGCACAATCTCAGCTCACTGCAACCTCCACCTCAAAGACTCAAGTGATTCTCCAGCCTCAGCCTCTGGAGTAACTGATACTACAGGTATAAACCACCAAGCCTGCCTAATTTTTTTTGTATTTTTGTATAAACAGCATTTCACCATGCTGCCCGGGCCAGTCTCAAACTCCTGAGCTCATAATGATCTGCCCACCTCAGCCTCCCAAAGAGCTGGAATTGCAGCCATGAGCCACTGTGTGTCCCAGTTGTTTTCTAACACAAAATGCTGGCTTTGTTTATATGTCATTTCATACATATGAGGGTATGATTGAATCTTAAATTCTTGACCACTGAGTACAGGTGAACAGTATATCATTATGTATGTGTGTGTAACTGTTTTGGGGACAGTTATCACATTATTGAATGCATAAGAATGAGGGCAGGTGACCGTTCCACTCACAGTGACAAAAGTCACTTATTATTTCTCTTCTTCTGTGATTAAGAAAATTTAATTCAATTTATAAAATAAACTGATGTCCAGAAGTTAGAGTTGTTTTCATTGGAAGGCCAAACAACAAAATAATCTAGCACCTTCCATGCCTGCTTCAGATGATTTCATAACACATGGAATATGCTTGTGTTCCTCACTTAGAAATCACAGGACTCTCAGAAATATCTACACTTTGGCAAAAGGATATTTTCCCTCCAACTTGAGAAATTAGGAGACCTATGACATAATTTCTTCATTTCTCACAATGGAATTAGTGTCAATAATCTGCAGAACATTATCATTGGTGGAATGATTTATTACCACCTAGTTTCCACCTGGTATACAATTTCAGTTTGCTCTTGGAATTGAGGAAAAAGTTGGTAATGAGACATAATACAGCACTGAGGAAAACTCTCCTAAGAATGAGATACAGATATTTATTTCTTAGCAGTTACTAAAGCACAATTGAAATTTAGTTTTTAAATATTTCATTTCCTAAAGGATGGTAGTGTTAAGAAAGGTTTTTATGCAATAAAAAATTTAATGGAAAGTGTGATCATCTCAAGAGAATTTTTCTACTTAAATGATCCCAAAATCATATAAACCACATACGTTTGATGATGAAAGTATAAATGTACAGAAATTCAAAACTAAAAATAGTAACATAAATCCCATTATATATTCTAGAACCTCATGTGCTGTAAGGTATTTATAATTTTAAAAAAATAACTGATATTTAGTAAGCTTCATGAAAAGTAGAAAAAATCAATGGCCTCAAACTGTAGTAAAAAGAAAACAAAAGAACAACAAAAAAAAAAACAGTTTCCCCAGTGCATTCTGGCCACACAGAAGGTCATTTTCCTTCTTTGTATCAGGAAGGCTAGCATTTTCCAAAGTAAGATTCTATTGGGAGTGGTGTATGTGGAAGGATATCAGAGTTGATTGTAGATAGTACAAGGATGGCTATTTCTTATTTCATATATAAATTGCATATTTATTTTCATGTATATTAGAAAAATATTGATACATCACTCAAGATTTCATAACCACTAAGCTAATGTAGATAGTGTCATGGTCAATTAATTTAGAGAAAATTATTACGGAAATAACATTAGAGGTGATAGTCACATATGGCAAAAACTGCAATTGTGGAACTGAAATGACTGAGTTGTGGGAAATCCTGAGCTGGGGCCCACTCCTAGCCTCTGGTAGTGACCTTCACTCCAGATTTTGGTCTTGCTCTCCTCCTGTCTGTGAGGGCTTCATGTTCCAGACTGTTTTCAACTTGCAGAGGTCTCTTCATCACAGGCTCTGCCATCACCTTTTTCTGTCCACACCCAGACTCAGTCTGCCCTAGCCCATCCCTTATGAAGTTCCTATTCCTGGACAGAGTCCCAGGCTACCTCTTACTCGGAGTAGAGTGGCAAGATAGCCCCCATTGCCATGCCCTGTGGAATTACCAAGTCTCATTAGAAAAGATTCTTAGCTGCTTGGAGATTCTGATCAGCCGAGAACTAATTGAAGCAAGATCACCGATTCTGCCTCCCCAAACTCAGAATGAATCAGCAATAATTACAACACAGCCAAACCTTTCCCTACTCTGTCCAGCTCTAGGTGTATGGGTGTGTGGCAGCACTAGAGCAAATAAAATACTGAGAGATTTCTGGGGGAGAGGCCTACGATTCTTTCTTTAATAAACTTGAAGCTGAGAGGATAAAAGTTCTGAATGAGGATCCAAGTCCATGAACTTGAGAGTAGAGCCCAAAGAAACACAACCCAGAGGTGGAGAAAGAGCAAAATCAAGTCCTGGAGACCTTCTTTGAAGCCCTGCATGAAGTCACATGAGAGAGTTCCCTTACTCCAAACTTCTGTGAGCTTAAGCCAATTTGACTTGTATGTTTTGTCAAAGATCTATACCCTCTTTTTTTCCCCTCTTGGGTGTATTTAGAAAAAAAAATGATGGAAAACCTTCCAGTCAAAGACTGGCGCATGGAGAAGCTAAGATAAATTAGGCCCAGATAAGGTAAGAAGGATGTCAGGGAGTACTCACTAATAACAGATTTGTTAAACCAATAGTTGCACAGAACTGCTTATGTTAAACATAAGCAAGATAAAAGAAATGCCCTGGGACCTACACAAACATAGCAGAAGAAAATAAAGGGTAAACACACCTCAGGCTGGAAAAACATTGAATCCAGTGAACAGAAGCAGTTTCCTCTGCATGTATTATGATTTATAAGAACTTATAATAAGAAAGATTCGATCACAAAAGGGACTCATAATGAGTTATAAAAAAACAGAGATGAGATAAAAGAAAACTTCAAAGAAAACAAATTGGGAATCCAAGCTGTAAGATTTAATACATAAGTTAGAAAAAGTTTTAGCTAAAAATGAATTGTCATTATGAAAGAAAGTCACAGTGAATAGATAGCAAAAATATAAAGAGAATAAAGTAATTAGAAGAGGGTGGATAGTGGATATGAAGGTCAAACCCAACAGAAGAATAACTGATGTGCCTGCAGGTAAAATTTCAAGAAGTGGAACACACAATTTAGAAATATGACACACAAAAATGTTTCTGTAATAAACTGAATATGCAGATTGAAAAGAGAAAGTACTTGAAAGGAGAATAAAATGAGCCAGAACAATCTAAATAAAATTTAGGTGAGTATGGTTTCACTTTACAGACTCTTATAACCATGCTATCAGAGTAACTCAGTCACATACAGAGAGAAAAAACATGGCTGGCCTCAGACTCTTTAAGAGCAATGCTCAGCGCAAAAAAAAAACAATAAAGCGGTAGGTACAAAATTCTAAGGGAAAGAAAATGTGGCAGCCATGTGGTCATTCAATGAAGGCTGACTACCTCCTTGGACTGTGATGGAATAAGAAGGGCCAGAATGGCCTATAGTGTTACAAAATTAATAAGACAAAATCATATAGAAAGGAATGGTTTCTATAATAGACATTGGACACCAGGCAGCACAGGGCCATGATTCATAAGATAAAAGTAACAAATGAAGTAAGATTGACAACTGCCCCAGGTTTTCAAGGAGGAAATTTCCAGGCTGTGGTGCAGGAGGAGAAACCAAAGAAGTCAATGGTCTTCTGGAGTTGAATAGAAAGAAACCAAGGTTTGAGGAGGCCAAGGTGCTAGACTTGGTAGTGAGTGCTGGAGAGGAGAGAGCTGCAAAGGGAAGCTGTAGAAATCTAGAAGGATCCCTGGAATCTTTGGTTGAGTACTGAGGAACACACCTCAGAGGCAGCTATGGAGACCAGGAAGGGAGCCATGGCAAAGCAGAGAGACAAACAATTCCTAAGCTTACACAAGACTGGGAAGAAAGACTTTGTAATAGGGAATCCAGAAAGAGACCCACACAGATATGGTCATCTGATTTTCAAGAAAGACACCAAGGCAGATCATTGGGGAAGGGATAATCTTTTCAAGAAGTCAAGCTGGGACAACAGCCTGGCCACATGCATCAAAATGAATCTCAGCCCTTACCTCATATCAGATACAAAAATGGACTCAAAATAGACCATAATCTTAAATATAAGACCTAAAAGCATAAAATTTCTAGAACAAAACTTAAGAAATCTTCATGTTCTTGGGTTAGACAAAAATTTCTTAAATATAGCATTTAAACTACATTCCATGAAATGAAAAAATTGGTAAGTTAGACTTCACCAAATGTTACAAATTTTGCTCTTCAACAATGCTGTTAAGGAAATAAAAAAAAAAAAAACAAAAACAAAAACCAGATACTGAGATAAAATGGCTGCAAGACATATAACTAATAAATATATGATATATGTAAAACATATGTCTAATAAATATTGTATCTTGAGTATAAAATATAAAGAATTCTTACAACTCAACAAAAAGAAGACACATCTATAAGAAAATGGATAAAAGATGTAAACAGAGGCTTTACCAAAGAAAGTACATGAATGGCAAACAAACACATAAAAAGATGTACAACATCATTAATATTAGCAAAATGCAAATAAAAACACAGTGAGATATCAGTAAACACTCATTATAATGCCAAATTTTGAAGGATGCATAATAGCAAGTGTTGGGGAGGATATGGAGCAACTGAAACAATCATACATATCTCTGTGGGAATGCACAGTGAAACAGCCACTGGAGAAATCAGTCTGTTATTTTCTTATAAAGTTAAATATAAACTTACCATGTTCCAGTAATATCTCTCTTATTTATTCATGCAAGATAAAGAAATCATATAAGCACACATAGACTTGTACTCAAATGCATAACAGCTTTATTTATGACAAATATATAACTTGAGTCTATGAAAACATCCATCAACTGCTAAGTGGATAAACAAATGTGTGTATTTATATCTAGATGAATTTCAAAAATAAGGTCAGATACAAAGAGCTACTTACTATAATATACCATTTTTATGAAATTCTAGAAAAGTCAAAACTATGGTCACAGAAAAGCAGATCATAGAATTGTAACTTAAAGCAATATTACATATCAAATAACAAACATTTTCCAGTGCTATAGAAAAAAAGGCTTTCTCAAACATTTATAGTGGGATTATGAATTGGAAGCCAGTACGAGGCCAATTTGCATTTAATATCATAAATCTAAAAATGTCTATCTGAGCCAGCAATTCTCCTGAGATCTATTTTAAGGATGTAGTTAATGATCTGTATTCAAGCAAATTTATGTTAGCAAAAAATTTAATAATATCCAAAATGGCAAAAATAAAACATTGTTAAATAGATGATGGTAAATCCATTAAGTGGAATAGCATAGAGTGACATAAAATGTTGTAAACATTTATAAACCTTGATCATATATTGACTACAAATAAAAATCTCAATGAAACCCTATGAGTAGATGTTTTAAGATCATATGCTTTGATTAAAATTATAGAAAACTAGAAACAAATAGCAAAAATAGAAATAATGCCATCATACAATTATCTTACAAACTTTGTCCTCAACAAACAGGAAATAAAAAATGCAATTTCAAGATATCAAATGCCAAGTTACATGTGTAAAAACCTATGGAACCTAGCCAAAGGTATATATATTAAGAGGAAAAATATTCATGGTTTTAAATATTTTATTAATGCAAAAACAAAATAAGGAAATATTCGTTTTAGAAAATTAGAAGAGGAGAAACAAAATCAAAGACAAATAGAATAGCAGCAGAGATAAAATTTAATATTAGAAAAAAACAGGAAATGAAACAGATATGCAGCAAGAAGCAGAGAAGACGATAGAAATTCTAGTTCTACGCTTTTACACTGTTGGTGGGAGGATAACTTAGTTCAACCATTGTGGAAGACAGTGTGGTGATTCCTCAAGGATCTAGAACTGGAAATACCATTTGACCCAGCAATCCCATTACTGAATATATACCCAAAGGATTATAAATCTTTCTATTATAAAGACACATGCACACGTATGTTTATTGTGACACTGTTCACGATAGCAAATACTTGGAACCAACCCAAATGCCCATCAATGATAGATTGGATGAAGAAAATGTGGCACATACACACCATGAGATGCTATGCAGCCATAAAAAAGGATGAGTCCATGTCCTTTGCAGGGACATGGATGAAGCTGGAAACCATATTCTCAGCAAAGTAATGCAAAAACAGAAAACCAAACACTGCACGTTCTCATTCATTAGTGAATATTGAACAATGGGAACCCATGGACGCAGAGAGGGGGACATCACATACTGGGGCCCGATGAGGGGTGAGGGGCTAAGGAAGAGATAGCAGGGATTCAGGAAATTGGGGAGGGATAGCATTAGGAGAAATACCTAATGTAGATGATAGGGTGATGGCTGCAGCAAACCACTATGGCACGTGTATGCTTATGTAAAAAAAAAAACTGCATGTTCTCACATGTACCCCAGAACTTAACATATAATTAAAAAATAAAAAGCAATCCTCCTTCCTTTATAAATTACCCAGT
>CAUYQU010060349.1:0-20973 GCA_963574635.1 Cheracebus regulus
CCAACCCTCCCCCTCACCCACCCCCCCAACCCTGCCCCCACTGCGCAGCCCTCCCTCCCCCACGCCCAGCCTCCCCACTGCCTTTGTCAGTTTTCTCCTTCAGTCCATCTGCGGCCGGCGTGACTTTATTTGTCTCTGTATAATGAGCCTCTTTCCCCATGCTGTGTTCTCCTCCTTGATTTGTGGGGGTCCCGTTTCACCTGAGTCCCCCACGTCCCTGAGTCTGTTCAGGGTTGGCCTGCTCCTCACCGGCATGGTGCTGGCTTTTATTTCCATCTTCCGTTCCCACGACTTCACAGCTCGTGTTCGTTAGGGTGGAGCGAGCCCTTTCTCTCGGCTTGGCAGTCAGCCTCCCGTTCAGGGACGTTCATTTCCACAGTGCGCTGAGAACAGGGCTGCGGTCGGGTGTCTTCAAAAGGCCTGCCGGAACGTTGCTTTGTATGGCACTCAGCCAGACGCTGGTTTGGTGACACCGTGGGCCTGCTGCTGGTCGCTCCCGAGCTGACCACGCTGTCTTCCTGTCTGCTCCTTCCAGGGGCTCGGCTGGGTCCTTTCACCGAGTTCCAGAATTTTCTCAGCAAAAGGGCAGCCCGTTCCTTGGTAATTTAATTCCTCGCCACTTAATTGCTTCAGTTGCTGAGCAGTGTCTTATTTTCTGGCTGATGATTGTTGCTATAGAGTCACATTATTGATTTTTGTAGGTTTATCTTGTAACTGTTCGTTCTAGCAGTCTGTTGATTCGGTGACATTTTCTACATAAATGGCCACGTTATCCACCAGTCGTGACAGTTTTATCTCTTCCTTTCTAGTTTGTACACCTCTTCATTTGTTAATTTTTTTTTTTTGTTTGCAGCATTTCCTGGGACTTTCGAGAGTATGTTAAACTGAGTGGTCATAAGCGACACCTTGACTTCTGGTCTGGAAGAGATGGTGCCTTAGATTTCTCTGTGAAGTCTGATGCTTCCTGGGGGTTTCTGGAAAGCAGGTTTTATCAGGTTAAAGATGTCCCCTTTTATTTGTAGCCTTCTGAGAGTTTTTAGGCATTGCAAATAGGTGTTGAACTTTACACGGGTCTTCAGTGTCTACTGAGATAATTCCTGTGGTTGCTTTGTCCTTTCGTCCTCTGAGCCGACAGGTGTGTCGCCCGAGGGACGGGGCCAAGGCGGGCGTCTTCCTCCTCTTGGACTGGCCCTGCTGCTCTGCGGGGCATTATTTTTTAACCATTTTGTGGAATGCCATTGATTACAAGGTGCGCTGCTGGTTTATGTACCTCTAAGGAAGGAAAAACGCAGCCTATAAAGTGATGACACAGGGCTTCATGCTCCGGAGTGTCCTCAGACTTGTTCACTCACAGGATTTCGTCAGGCTCAGCTTGTGCATCCATGAAAAGGGAAAGAAAGCAAAATCACAGCGTGCAGGTGGCCCTAACACCCCTCCACTCTCAGAGCTGGGCCCCACTCGTGTTTGCACTGCGCATCCCCGTGCCCGCATGCCTCCTCTTGGAACCGTGGAATGCAGAGTGTGTGGAGATGACACGTGCCTCAGGCGACGGGTGGTCCCCGTTCCTCCAGTTTTGCTGCCATCACCCTGGGGCTGCCCTCCAAGCTGCCAAGGCTGACAGTTTGACACTGGTGCTCCCCCGATCTCGGCCGGAACGTGGGGCTCTCAGACAACGGCTGGCACTCATTCCACCTGTCTTGTTGCCAGGCCCCTGGAGACGCGATGATCTGTGCCCAGGCAGGGGTGTGGCTGCCACCTGGCCACCCAGGCTGGAGGTCACCACCGCACAGACACAGCAGCCCCGTCCCCACCCCAGCCGCTGTGCCGCCCCGCAGCTCTGCCGAGATCACCCGCAGGTGGCGCAGACCCCGCAGGGCAAGCCACGAAACTGCCCACCTTTGCTTCTGCTGGCCCCCTCCACTCCTCCGCGGCCACTGGGCAGGTCCTAAGTCCTCTCCCAAGGTCGCTTTTTCTGAGCTTTCACAGACTTCAGGGAAGCCAAGCCCTCACGGGGTCTGAGCTCTGAGGCCGTGTCCATCTTCCCTCCAAGCATTGCCTGAGAAACAGGAAACGACCAGAGCTTCCACACAAGGCTGGGGTGCAGGGCTGCGATGAAGCCCCTGAGGGGCCTGCAGGCCTGTCCTGGAAAGATCTGTGCTACTCCTGGGGGGTCAGCCTCCTGGAGAGTGGGGACAGCGACTGAGACGGGCCCGGGGGTGCTCTGCAGTCCTACTGGGGACAGGCAGCACGGCCTCCCTCTGCAGGGACCTCTGGGGGTTAGGACTGTGCCTCCTTTATCTGCCTCTGTGTCTCCAGTGCTCTGCAATGGCCAGGTGCCCCGTGCACATCCAGGCAGCTGGATGACTGGGTGGAGGGAGGGAGGGAGCAATGGGGGGAGGGAAGAAGGAAGGGGGGGAGGAGGGATGATGGAGGAAGAAGGGGAGGAGGGAGGGAGGGTTGGAGGGGGTGGAAGGACAGAGGCATGGCTGGAGGGAGGGAGGAGGGGAGGGGGGAGGGGAGGAGGGAGAGATGGAAGGACAGACGCATGGATGGATGGAGGAGGGAGGGGAGGAGGGACAGATGGAAGGACAGACGCATGGATGGATGGAGGAGGGAGGGGAGGAGGGAGCTTGGGAGTGTGCAGGGGCACCTCTCAGTGGTCTCGTGGGTTCCACATCACTGGAGCGGAGCTCCGCCCCTTCATCCAGGGACCCCCTCTCAGCCTGTGCTGTTCTCTCTGAGACTGAGGGTGAAGCACTGTCTGGGATTGGGGCGGGGTCTTCTCGGGGCTGGCTCAGGCCGTTGCTCTGCCCACATCCCAGATGAGGTGGGTCAGCCCCCCAGGCCTCCTGGGCCCAGCAGAGCCGGCGCCCACTGTGGGGACAGTCTGTCCAGAGGGGGCCCTGGGACCTTGCTCTCCTGGTCAGTGCTGGCCCCTCTTACCTCCGGGGATTTGAGGAGAATGGAGATGGGCTGGATAGCCTGGTTAATTATTCAGTGATTTAAATGAGATGGCGAAGGGCTTTTTATTGATTTGCATATAAAAATTATGAAACCCAATATATCCTGAGCACACACAAATTAGTGGGCCGTAGAGATACATGAGGCGGGCGATTCCATGAGCTTCAGGCCCCAGGCACCAGGACAGGATCAAGGTCAGCTGCGGAGACAGATGGATGCGTGGCCTGTTAACGGCCCGGAGACGCGTGTGTGTAAAAATTTATCCTTTCCCACACAACCACCGCTCCTGCGCCTCTGGTGGGTGTCTTAAATGTGCTCTTGTATGTATAATATTAATTTATTCATAAAATAAAAGGCAGTAGCTCAGAGAGGAGCCCATGTGAACCATTAAATTCAAAGTACCGTGTGAAGTATTTGCCTTTCTGGTCACCAGGTGGGGTGAGGGGAAGAGGCCCTGGAGGGGACCTCTCCACGCCCACGAGGAGTGAATGTCAAGCAAAGCCTCCATCTCCTTCCTCTAGCGCCAAGAGCACTGGCCGTGGGTGCCAATTAGGAGCTGGCTGGGGACCCAGGTGCCCCTAGAACAGGGTGGCTCAGGCTGGGTGGATGAGGACCCTGCTGTGACAGGCGCCCTTCAGGGTGGAGAGTGGGCATGTTGTGTGAGCCGCTGTGTGCTGAGAGGCTCTGCGTGGACATGGCAGATCCGGGGGCATTTCTGGGGCTGGGGAGAGCCACTGACGGCCCAGCAATCAACAGACATGTCCAGGAGACGAACACCAGGAGCTGCCACACTGCACCTGACCTCCACCCCCAGGATGGTGAGATGTCTGTGGTTTAACCCCTCAGTCTGCGGTACGCAGTCACAGGGCCCAAGTCAGCTTAGGCAGCTGGAACGGGAGGCGAGGGGAGGGAAGAAAGGATGGAGGGATGGGGGTGAGAGCTGGGGCTGGGATACTGGTGGGGCACAGGTCAGCTTGCAAGACAGGAGAGGGGACACCTGTGGGATCCTCGAACCTCAGAGGGGGTGTGGAGCCAGGATCACACAGCTCAGCCCCTCAGAGGGGATCGAGGGTCAGAATCACACAGTCCAGCCCTTGGAGGGGATGCAGAGTCAGGATCACACAGCCAGCCTCTTGGAGTAGGTGTGGGGTCAGGATCACACAGCCAGCCCCTCGGAGCGGGTGTGGGACCAGGGTCACGTGACCCTGCAGCTGGCGGGGTGCCCGGCCAAGGTCACGCGGCCCAGTCCCTTGGAGTCCGGTCCTCTCATCACTGGTAGCCCTGGGCTAGGACACGTCCCCTAGCAGGGCGGGACTGAACCAACCTCCCGGCAGGCCTGGCCGGTCCCTCGGGTGAAGCCCTTCCTCCCCCACCTTCTGGACATCCTTCAACTGTGGATGAGCAGAAGCTACCGCCACCGGCTGTCACACCCCGGCCCTCCTGGATCGGGGACCTCCCTGGGACAGCAGGTGCATCTCCTGGCCCCGGGCTCTTTGTTCAGGCCGCTGTTGAGGGCACAGGCCCCATCAGCTGCAGGTCCCTGGGGTGCCCGGGCCAGCCCCAGTGGCTTTTGGGGGCCCCTTGCCTCCTGTGTCTGCTGACCCCCAGCCCCTCCCCGCTCAGGCAGTTGGGCTTCTCGGGACGCACAGAGTCCGTTACCGCTCCCTTGCCCCGTCGCCCCAGGCTGTGGGCTCTCGTTCTGGAATCTTCTGTGGGTTGCTGCAGGGTCTCAGCTGCGCGAGGGTCTGTCAGCCCCTCCTGTGTGGGGCCACTGCCCCCTCCACGTGCGAAGCAGATCCCAGTGCAGGCGCAGCTTCTCCGCTCAGGAGCAGAGGGCTTTTCTGCAGAGGAAACACCCCCTAAGCTGTCGGCTTGAAGCCCCGGGTCCCGTTGGCCTGTGGGGGCTGCGGTTACCCTTTCTGCAGCGTCCTGGCCACAGCAGCTGACCTCTGGGCTCCCTCTGGGGTGGTGCTGATCCAGGCTGCCGGGACTGGGCCCTCTTCCCTTCGGTGTCAGCTGGCTACAGGGGGCCTGGGCATTCATGTCCACCCCACGGCCCTGCTGTGGGGAACACACCCCTTGGTGTGGGGATTGGGCTGTAGGGTGGGTTTACCTCTTTCTTCTCTTTCCCCAGGGGCACAGAGTTTGTGATTGGGAGGCCCTGGCAGTGCTCGGTCAGCTTGTCTGGATTGCTGAGCCTCAGTTTCCCTCTGTGCAGCACAGGAAAGCTCATGGCTGTTGTCAGAGGCACGCCAGTGTGTGCTCCTCCCTGTCAAGTCCCAGTGGGGCAGCCGGCAGGGTGGGCAGGTGGCGGCCGGGAGCCCGCGCTGGTCTCTGTCCACTCACGGCAGGACCCTGGGCCGTGGCTCAGTCGAGGCCCTGGGTGGGCTGGAGAGAACAGGGAAGGTGGCAGAGCTGGCCCAGGTCAGTAGGATTCGGGGGGCCTGACGGGAGGAGGTGAAGGCAGGGACCCGGCCTGCCTTTGGGGTCAACTGCTCACTTCAGTGTGGTCTGCAAAAGGTAGCTGGCCTTTGGGGACAGGGCTCCTGGTCAGCCCCCGGCAGGCTCAGAGCTGGCCCTTCAGGCCCCGCTGGCCACATCCATCTCCACATCTGCCTGAGGCCCTGCTTGGAGACCTCAGGCCACGGGGCAGCCAGGGACTCAGGGTCCCAGCCAGGTGGGCCCCCATGCTGCCAGCAGAGTCTGACAGGACAGGTCGCAGCAGCGACTTTTCACCTGAGAACAGATAGATGTTGCCTGTCTCCAACAGGCTGCCGGGAGGGAGGATGGACAGGGCTGAATTTGCCAAGGTCCAGGCAGAGGCTGGCAAGGTGCGCTCTCAGCTGGGAAGCCGTGGTGGCCATGGCAGCAAGGCTGGGCTCCTGGGAGGGTTGTGTCCACCCCAGTGGGAACCCCGTGCAGCTGCGGGGCCAGCAGCAGCAGGACAGTGGGTTGGGGCTGGTGGCTGTGCGCTCCGCTCCCGGGTCCCCCCACGGCAGCAGCCTCACACCACGGAGAGTGCCTCACACCACTGTGCTGGGCACTGCAGGGCCTCAGGCCAGGTCAGGGGCAGCTGAGGGCCCCGGTCTGCTGCCATTTCTGTGCCCGCCTGGCCCCATCAGGACATGCCTACATTGCAACAGGCTCTGCATTCTCACCAGTGCCCATGCCACTCCCATGGGGGCAAAGGTTGGCCCTGGTGGCAGCACAATATCTGACTCCTGTCTGTACAAAGCACAGAGGCACAAACAGAAAACAAACGGATAACAAGACCAACAGGAGCTCTGTGGCAGCCCATGGCCTATTCCAGTGGAAACGTAATTCAAGGCGCACGAAGCCGGCCCACACCCAAGTGCAGAAGATAACGCCCGAGCAGCGGCCAGCACCATGTGATACTTGTTGTGGACGGCTCCCTCTGGAATAAGTCACGCATGACTGCTTCATCCCACTGCCCACCCCCGGAGGGTGTAGGAGTTTCTGACCCCTGCGCTCCCTGGGTGCTCCCAGGCCGGTGGCTGGGAGGTGGCATCTGTTTTCCGGTTGGTGTTTCGTACACCTGGAGCAGCACTGTACACGTGCTTTGGCTGGTCCTGGTTCTTTTCCTTGGGAATTGCCTGCTCCTTCCTCTTGAGGTTTCAGGAAATCAGCAAAGACCCTCTTGTGTCCCTCATCTGAGTAGGACAGGGACGCATGAGTGCCAGGGACTACAGGTGTTGGGGAGTCACTCTCTGCACTGCACAGCAAGGGTGGAGGAGGGGACGAAGCCATGCACAGGTGCGTGGTGGGGCCCTCTACCTGGGGCGTGTCGGGAGGCACAGCTGGCAGACTGTCCAGGGTGGTTGCTTTGCAAAGGTCCAGGGCAGAGAGGGGAGAAGGAAAGAGCCCAGGTCCTGAGCCTTTGAAGAGATTCGTTCCGTGCAGCAGAGGTGGAGACCCGTGCCTGCCGCCTGCCTGTCAGGTGGCCCAGTTCTCTCTGGGGAGGAGTCAGGCAGGGCTGGAAGGTGGCAGGGAGCCAGTGTCCCTTGTGTGATGAGCTGGGGACACAGTGACCTTGGCCATACCCTCTGCTCACTTTTCAGCTGGGTTGGATGTCTTTTTCGTTTATAAGGGTTCTTTAGATATTCTGGATTCCAGTTCTTTCTGAGTGATGTGCATTGCGGAGATTTTCTCCACATCTGCATTTGCCTTTCACTTTGCAGTCTGGTTTTCACGTTCCCACATTGTGCATTTTGCGCCGGACAGATTTGCCAGTATGCTCCGTTACTGTTTGCCTCCACTGCGTCTTGCTTAGGAAACCGTCCTGCTCATCGGTATCACAAGCATGTTCTCCCAAGCTTCCTCTGAAAAGTTTTCTAGTTTGCCTTTCCACATTTTAGTTTTTAATCCACGTGGAATTTAATGTGCATGTGGTAGAAAATAGGAATTTAATGGATTAATTTTTTTATTTGAGACAGAGTATATGTCTCTTTCTTGCACTGTCACCCAGGGTGGAGTGCAGTGGTGGGACTTTGGCTCACTGCAACCTCTGCCTCCCAGATTCAAGTGATTCTCGTGCCTCGGCCTCTGGAGTACATGGGATTACAGCCGCAGGCCACCATGCCGGGCTAAGCTGAGGGCAGTGGTGCACACCTGTAATCCCAGCACTTCGGGAGGCCGAGACGGGTGGATCACCTGAGGTCAGGAGTTCGAGACCAGCCTGGCCAACATGGTGAAACCCCATCTCTGCTAAAATACACAGATTAGCCAGGTGTGGTGGTTGGTGCCTATAATCCCAGCTACTTGGGAGGCCGAGGCAGGAGAATCACTTGAACCTGTGAGGCGGAGGTTGCAGTGAGCTGAGATCGTGCCACCTGGGCACTGCAGCCTGGGCCACAGAGTGAGACTCCATTCCCCTCCCCCACAAAAAATCTAGTTTTGGCCAGTCATTCTTAGTGATTGTTGGTCTCTGTTTCATTCATTTCTGCGCACACCTTTATGTTTCCTTTTCTTTTACTTTCTTGGGTTTATTGCATGTTTATTTTCCTGTTTCTTGATTTGGATTCTTAACTCAAGGATTTTAACTATCTATGGTATTACCATCTGTGCAGTTTTAGGTCACACATTTCCCTTTTCTAGTGTGACCTCAGCTGAGTCTCCTTAGATCGTTCCTCTTCACTGTGTTTTTCTCTTCTTTCTGAGCCTCATTAGTTTTTACGATTTTCAGTTATGAAGTGGAAAATCTTCCACTCTGATGTCAACTTGTCAACTTTTCGCTGTAATACTGCACATTTTTTGTTGATATACATCTGAGGCTATGTTTGTCATTCTATAGTAATCCCTGAATCCTTACAAATGCGTTTTTACTTGAAATCTATTTTGTTTGATATTAATATAACTTCATAAACTTTAAGAAAATGAAGTATTCGCTATTTTTTAAAATTTCTTTTTGAAAACTAAATTGTTGGGGTTTTTATATTTTGCATCTCTTATGAGAGTCTATAGCTGGATTTGGTTTTGTCGAAGCTCTATTTTAAATTTCAAGTTCAGTTTATTCACATTTATCGACACGTTTAGATTTGTTTCTACAATTTTATTTTGCGATTTTTATTTTCCTTGGCTTCTTTCTCCCTTGTTTTCCGTTTTCTGTGGGGTTGAGGCATTTTTTTCTTCTTCTCCTTTGTTTCCAAATTCCATTTTTATTTTTAGTAGCTACATGCATACTTGGCTAAAAAGTCCAAATGCAATCAAAATCTATACAATCCTCTAGGACATTAAAAGGATGTTAAAATATTTTATCTGAATTATATTATTCTGTGCATGTTATTGTGAACTATTATTTCAGTTTCGTCTTATTTTCATATCACAAAATTTGTCCTTATCATTATTTAATAATAATTAATCTAATCTGGATTTACTTACATATTTCATATTTACTTACACATTTTATATTTTCCCCTCGTCACTCCTTTTTTTTTTCTTTTTTTGAGGCAGAGTCACTCTGTCATCCAGGCTGGAGTGCAATGGCGTGATCTCAGCTTACTTCAACCTCCGTCTCCTGGGTTCAAGCGATTCTCGTGCCTCAGCCTCCTGAGTAACTGGGATTACAGGCTCCAGACACCATGTCTGGCTAATTTTTGTATTTTTAGTAGAGACAGGCTTTTACAATGTTGCCAGGCTGGTCTTGAACTCCTGACCTCAGGTGATCCACCCCCCTCGGCCTCCCAAAGTGCTGAGATTATAGGCGTGAACCACAGTGCCCAACCCTCCCACCACTACATCTTGACTCTCACTCCTTCCTTTGGATTTAATTTCTTTCCCTCTGAAAAATATCCTTTAGGAATTCTTTCACTGAAGGAATGTGACTGTTCAGTTTTTAATTTTTGTTTGTTGAAGGTGTCTTAAAAAATATAGCTGCCACCCTAATGGTAATTTTGTTGGGTATAAAATTTCAGGTTGGCCCAGCGTGGTGGCTCACACCTGTAATCCCAGCACTTTGGGAGGCCAAGGCAGGTGGATCACAAGGTCAGGAGGTCAAGACCATCCTGGCCAACATGGTGAAACCCCGTCTCTACTAAAATACAAAAAACTAGCCGGGTGTGGTGGCATGTGCTTGTAGTCCCAGCTACCCGGGAGACTAAAGGAGGCGGAGGTTGCAGTGAGCCGAGATTGTACCATGGCACTCCAGTCTGGCAACAAAGCAAGACTCTGACTCAAAAAATAAAAACATTCCAGGTTGACAGATATTTTCTGTCAGCACGATGAAGACATTTCTTCACTCCATTCTGGCTTCTGTTGTTGCTGTTAAGAAGTCAGCTGAATTATAGTTCTCTTGTAGGTTACTGCCATTATGAGCTAAATTGTGCCCCTAGCCCCGGTATGACGTTCCAATCCCCAGTACCTGAGAATGTAATTGTGTTTGGATAAGGGACATAAAATGTGATTAAGTTAAAAACGAGACCTCTGTGGGGGGTCCTAATCCAATCTGACCGGTGTCCTTAGAATAAGAGGCAGAGACACACAGAGGAAAGGCCATGGAAGGGCACAGTGAGAAGGTTGTTATCCAGAAGGCAAGCAGAGCGGCCTTAGTGCCAAGCAAACCCGCCAATGCCAACAGCGCGAGCTTGGACTTCCAGCCTCCAGCGCCGTGAGGAAAGCAATTTCTCTTGTGTAAACCTCCGTGTCTGTGGTATTTGGTTATGGCAGGCCTAGCAAACCAGCACTTCTGGTTTTCGCTGTTTGCTCTTTTTTTTTTTTTTGAGACAGAGTCTCACTCTGTCTTGATCTCTGCTCACTGCAACCTCTGCCTCCTGGGTTCAAGCAATTCTCTGCCTGTCTCTGGAGTAGCTGGATTACAGCGCCCACCACCGCATCTGGCTGATTTTTGTATTTTAATAGAGACAGGTTTCGCCATCTTGGCCAGGCTGGTCTTGAACTCTTGACCGTTTGATCCACCTGCCTCAGCCTCCCAAAGTGCTGGGATTATAGGCGTGAGCCAACACGTCCAGCCTGCTCTTTACTCTTAATATAGTCTCTTTGTCATGATGTTCTGTAGTTATACACTGAGATAGAATTAGCTATGTGATTAATTTTATTTATTCTTCCTAGAAGTTATTAGGAATTGTGAATTTGAGAATCCCTGTCTTTCATGAATTCTGGAAACTTCTCAGCCATTGTCTCGGTGAAGGAAATGGCTGAGACTGAGACTTGCTTACCCTTAGAAAGGCTACTCACAATTCCAAACATGGATTTCAGGAGGGTGCTTGTCATTTCTAGAACTAAGAGTGAGCAGCTCATTGTCCCTAAACAGTTTGTGCAAACAGTAAAGTTAGTTTATGCTAAACACCTGTTTTTCCTCTGGTAGTCTGGAGTTTTGGGGTGCACTAGGCAGGGGGTGCCTGTGTGACCAGCTCAAATCCCTAAGTACTGCAACTCTGATGAGCTTCCCTGGTAGATAATAACTCACCTGCGTCATCGCAATTTGTTGCTGGGGGAATTAAGCTCATCTTATGTGACTATGATTAGGCAAGGACTTGTATTAGTTCATTTTTGCATTGCTACAAAAATACCTGAGACTGGGTAATTCATAAAGAAAAGAGGTGTACTTGGCTTACAGTTCTGCAGGCTGTACAGGAAGCATGATGCTGGCATCTGCTCAGCCTCTGGGAAGCCCTCAGGAAGCTTCCAGTCATCGTGGAAGAAGAACAGGGAGCAGGTGCGTTACATGGAGAGCAGGAGGGAGAGAGTGAGTGGGGAGGGCTTCCTACGTTTAAACAACTAGATCTCGTAAGAACTCACTCATCCTCATGAGGACAGTACCACGGGGGACAGTGCTAAACCATTCATGTGACCCGTCACCTCCTGCCAGGCCCCACCTCCAGCACTGGGGATCACAGTTTGACGTGAGACCGGGCGGGGACACAGATCTAAACCGAGTCAGAGCTCTGGGAAGCTTTTGCCTTGTTTCCTCCGGATTTCACCCCGTGAGCCTTTTCCCTTTGCTGATTTCTCTGTGGATTCTTTTGCCTTAAGAAATCTTAGCCATGAGTATGACGATGTGCTGAGTCCTGTGAGTCCTTTTGGCAAATCTCATGTTTGGAGGTGGCTTTGGGGACCCGTACACGGTCGCTCAAACGTGGTCTCAGTTCCCGTCTCTCCCGGCGCTCCAGGGAGAGAGGAGGTAGACTTCTTCCTTTCTTTCCTTCTCCATGCTCCTGCATATCTTCCGTCTTGTCATTTCTTTGCTCTGCCCGCTGGGTAATTTCTTCAGACCTTTACAAGGAGTAATTTTCTCTACAGCTGTGTCTTAACATCTACCAATCTATGCACTGATTTAAACAGTTCTAATGACTATAGTTTTCTTTTGAATGTTTTATGATTTATATATTTATTCATTATTCATTTATTTACAGCAGTATAGACCCATGCATTCTTATTTTAGCTATTTTAGTTCAGTGTGATTATTATTTATCTTGCTGCACAGATTTCTCGGCTGATGCCATTGGGAGCTACTTTTGGCCACCCCATGTCCTTTTGACACGTCCCTCTCATTTTTTATTACTTCTGAAGTTCAAGACTCTCATTTTCCCTTCTGCAGTTATTTCTCCAAGCAGCTCTGGTTCTTTAATTAATTTTAATTCCTTATTTATGTTTGAGCATGTGAAGCATTAACATGGTTCTAAAGGTCTCTACTAAAAATTCAATAAAAAGTTAGCCAGGTGTGGTGGCGGGCACCTATAATCCCAGCTACTCGGGAGGCTGAGGCAGGAGAATTGCTTGAACCTGGGAGGCGGAGGTTGTAGTGAGCTGAGATGGTGCCATTGCACTCCAACCTGGGGGACAGAGCAACACTCTGTCTCAAAACAAAAACAAAAACAAAAATAAAAAACCTCCAAATTCCTCCCTACAGGCTTGTACCAGTTTACACTCCCGCTAGTAATGTGTAAGAGTGACTGTTTCTCACAGCCTTGCCAACACAGAGTGTATTGTCATGCTTTGTAATTTCTATCCATATGAGAAGGTATCTCAGTGTAGGTTTTTAAGTGTGAAATATAATAACGTAAAGCTTACCATTTTAATCATTGTAAGAGAACAGTTCAGCGGCATTAACTACATTCATATTGGTCAGCAACCAGCACGAACATCCATCTCCAGGCTAAAACTATAAAGTGTGTGTGTGCACGCATGCACGTGTGTGCATGTATGTGCATTCGCGTGTGAGTGCATTGCGTGCGTGTGGCATGCGTGTGTGCATGTGTGTGTGTGCGCGTGCTTGCATGTGTGCGTGTGTGTGTGTGCATGTATGGTATGTGCGTGTATGCGCGTGTGTGAATATAAAATGCACCCACTGGCTGCACTGGAGCAGCGTGTTGTTTAGCTCTTCTGTCCGTGCCGCAGCCAGGGAGTTGTGCTGCTCAGATCTCCTTTCTGGAAGAATTCGTCTCTCTGCTGGAGCGGAGCAGTTAGCTGACGCCTGCAGCTGTAGCCCTTCGGGACCTGCTGAAATGCTTGCAGCCTTGTTCTTCCTGGGCAGCCCCAGGCAATGACAGGGCCAGGTGTGGGATGAGGACCTGGTCAGCTTTGCTCACCGGGCCTTTCATGCACAGTCTTTGCCTTGACAGTCCCCCAGCGTTGCTGAGATTTGTCAGGCGAGCGTCTCAGCCCGGCTCTGCCTGTCTAATCCTGTGTCTGCTCTACCTTTACCTTTTGCAGGCGTGGCCCCGTCACAACTCCCGCACCCTGACTGTGGCTCTTGTCTGCTTCCGGGAGGACACAAGCCGACCCACTTCACTTATTTTTTTGTTCCCTGGAGCTGCCTTGTTCTGGGAGTGATGTTTTAAAGCTTCCTATTACTAGTTTACTTCTACAACTCCTTACAGTTTCTGTGTTTTTGCTTCATGAAGGTGGTTGCTGAGTTATTTTATTTATTTATTGTCCCCAGGCCGGAGTACAGTGGCATGATCTCGGCTCACAGCAGCCTCAACCTCCTGGACTGAAGCAGTCCTCCCACCTCAGCCTCCCAAGTAGCTGGGACCACAGGCACGCACCACCATACCCAGCTAATTTTTGTATTTTTTGCAGGGACTGGATTTCCCCATGTTGCCCAGGCTGGTCTTGAACTCCTGAGGCTCAAGCAATTCGCCCGCCTCGGGCTTCCAAAGTGCTAGGATTACAGGCCTGAGCCGCCACACCTGGCCCTGAGTTATTTGCTGCATAACTGATCTTTGCTGTGAATTGTGTCTTTTGCAGTAAAAAGTTCTTTTGTGCTGCCTGGTGCTTTTTGTCTTGAAATCCACCTTGCCTGGGGGCGCGGTCCGCACCTCTCCTCTCTGCATTTATGCGACATGTGTGCTTTTGTTCATCCCTTCAATTCTGGCTTTGGGGATCAGTTTACTTTAGGTGTGTCTTGAATACAGCATGTAATTGGATGTCACTTGTGAGCCAAAGTGATTTTTTTTCTTGCGGTAAGTGAATCAAGCCCATGGCTTTGTGATGGTCTAAACGTTCACGTCCCCCGCAAATTCCTGTGTTGAAAGCCAGCTCCCAAGGTCATGTGCTAGGACGTGGTAAGCGCTCCACATTTGGAATAGGATTAGTGCCCTGTTAAGGCCCTTGTTAAGGCCTGAGAGAGCCACTTGCCCTTCGCCACGTGAGGACACGTGGAAGGCACCTTCTCTGCAGAAGCAGCCTGTACAGACATGGAACTGCTGGCACCTTGATCTTGGAGTTCTCAGCCCCAGGAACTGTGTAGTGTGTAAATTTCCCAGTTGTGGCGGTCTCTTATAGCAGCACAACAGGACCAAGACAGGCTCAGGAGTTCAGCACCAGCTGTTCTAATAGCGTCTAATCTGTGTCCATGGCGACATTTGCCACAGGATGTGGAAGCTTTGCTCTTTCTCTTTGTTGTTTTTTAGGGGTTTGTATTTTTATTCTAAGGATTACTTACACCTTTTAAGGGCCCTTCGTTTCCTGTTTTCTCATCTAAACTTTCACTGTTGGTTTGTCAGCTTTTGGCAGTGACTTCGAGTCCCACTGATTGCCTGTGTCACCGCAAATGAGCTGATACTATTTTCATCTTTCCCTCTCTCCTCCAGTGTTTCAAAGTTGCGATATTCCTATTTTGTCACCACACACATTAGTATGTGAGTCTTTCACCCTCTTCCCTTATGATGGTCCTTTTGCGGAAGTTTCCCAGTCATCTTTCGGGTTGGATGAAGTTAATATTCTAGTAGATTCTTCAAGAAGGGCTCCTGGGCCGGGCACAGTGGCTCACGCCTGTAATCCCAGCACTCTGGGAGGCTGAGGTGGGTGGACCACCAGGCCAATATGGTGAAACCCCATCTGTACTAAAAATACAAAAATTAGCCAAGTGTGGTGGCGCGTGCCTGTAGTCCCAGCTATTCGGGAGGCTGCGGCAGGAGAATCACTTGAACCCGGGAGGCAGAAGTTGCAGTGAGCTGAGATCACACCACCGCACTCCAGCCTGGACATTGCAACGAGACTTCATCTCAAAAAAAAAAAGAGAAAGGCTCATGGTTCAGAATTCTCTAAGTTCTTGCATTGTTAAAACTGTTTTCCATAGCTGGGTGTGGTGGCTCACACCTGTAATCCCAGCACTTTGGGAGGCCGAGGTGGGTGGATCACCTGAGGTCAGGAGTTTGAGACCAGCCTGACCAACACGGAGAAACCCCGTCTCTACTAAAAATACGAAAATGAGCCAGGCGTGGTGGCACATGCCTGTAATCCCAGCTACTCAGGAGGCTGAGGCAGGAGAATGGCTTGAACCCGGGAGGGGGAGGTTGTGGTGAGTGGAGATCACGCCATTGCACTCCAGCCTGGGCTGGAGTTTGAGTTTTGAGAGTGAAACTCCATCTCAAAAAACAAAACAAAACAAAAACAAACAAAAACGTGTTTTCCATAGCCTTGATATCTGAAGGAAAGCTTGACTAGATATTTATCTATTTGTATACCTACGCTTATCTAATTCATCCTGTTACAGGACGGGGGTCCAGCCCAGACCCCAGGAGAGGGTGCTTGGATCTCACGCAAGAAAGAATTCAGGGCGAGTCCACAGTGCAAAGCAAAAGCAAGCTTATTAAGAAAGTAAAGTGCTGAAAGGGCAGCTACTCCGTCAACAGAGCAGGGTGCTCCTGGAGGTAAGAGGAGGACGGCGCCCCCCAGGGTCAACGCTGGTCCATGTGGCAGATGTGCTCTGCTACAAGGCTCTGTGATAAAGGATCCGTTTTCTTAATTACTGTATTTTGCAAGAACGGATATTATTATCTTAAAGCAAGCTTAGGAATGCCGTTGTTCTCCAGGTATCGGGCTCTCTGGATGCTCCCAACTCCCTTAACCATAAACATCTGAGGCCGGAATGCCTGGCTTTCTGAGAATGAAGCTCAGCAGCCTCGGCCTCCCTCATTTCCCGGCCCGCACTCAAGGTGGAGTCGCCGTGGTTCCAACGCCCCTGACCATCCTTCGAGTGAGCATGGCATTTCTGGATTAGAGGGAGACCCAGTTTTTATGGACAGAATATATTGGCCTTGGTTCCTCGTGACTCCTCCCCACTTGGGACAAGGTGGTGACACCCAGGGGAGCCTGCCTGTGCAGGAGGGAGTTTCGCTGTACAGGAGGGACACCTGAAAACCATGAGGCTTAGAGCGGATGTAGGAGCCGTGTCACCCACGGGGCAGTGTAAGATCAACCTTACTTTCTAACGTGAACAAATCCTCCCTGAGAAGAGAAGGGAAAGGTCCCAGCTTTATAATTCTCTGGGTTGTAAAGCAATGGCCCTTCTTTCTTTCTTTTCTTTCTCACTCTTCCTCTCTCTTTCCCCCCCTCTCTCTTTTGAGTTGATATGTCACGCTGTTGCCTAGACTGGAGTGCAGTGGTGCGATCATAGCTCACTGCAGCCTCAAACTTCTGGGATCAAATGATCCTCCCACCTCAGCCTCCCAAAGTGCCGGGACTCCAGGTGTGAGCCGCTGGGCCTCTCCTGGTGTTTCACCATCTGAATCTTCCCAGGCTGATTTCCCTTCCGGGCATCCATTAATGCCGGTTACCAGCAATTTTTTCTCAGAAAGCCATGACCTTCCAGAAACACCAACCTATTTTCTCTACAGATAAAAAATGCTTGGTGCAGTCTTTCGCTGACGTTTGGAAAACATCGCTCTTTTTTGCCTGCTTTGCTGTTACTTTTGAGAAGTCTGATGCCAGGTGGGCTCCTTTGCTCTTTTAAGTTATTTTTACTTGGTTTTCGAAACATAAGTTTCATTAGATCTTTTCTCAGAGGTGGCCATGCCTGGTTACTTATCTCACGCATCCATGGGAATCAGCCTTTCAATACGTAGATTCAAGTCTTTTAATTCTGAAACATCTTCTTCCTGTCGAGCTGCACTGACTCTGGAGGATTTGGGGGAGACGCAGACCGAGGCAGATGCCATTCGCCTTGGGGGCTCAGAAGTCCTCTTAGGGAGTGTTAGGTGCATTTATTTATGGTGAATGATTTTCAGACTCTTCACGTGTTTAAGAATTAGTCGATTTTATTTTCTGCACCTGTTTATCTTGATTATATTCTTCTATTAATGTGTAAGCCCTGCTCTGATTGATTTCTAGAAAGTCTTTACATATTAGAAAAATGGTGTTGTGCCTTGCAGAAAGTTTCTCTAAGTTCCCGGATTGTCCGTGGGCTTTGCTGAAGGAGCCTGATGGTGTCAGTTCCAGCAGCAGGGCGGAGGGCTTAGGCCTCTACGTTCACATGGGGGCAGAGGCTTTGAGAACGGGACCTTTATATGCACGAGGCAGGGACACTTAGCTCTCTTCCTGTGGGGCTCTGGGGCAGAGATAATGGGGAGAGAGCAGGGAAGGAGGTAGCAGAGAGGGGCCTGCAGGAACACAGAGGAAAGAAGTGTGTGTGTGTATGTATGTGTGTGTGTATGTCTGTTTATATGTTCCTTTGTGTGTATGTCTGTGTGTGGGTATATATGTGTGTATGTCTGTGTGTGTATGTATGTATGTGTATATGCATGTATGTCTGTGTATGTGTGCGTATGTGTGTGTGTGTGTGTGTGTGCGCGTGCACGCACGTGTGTGTGGTGGGGGCTGGCCAGCTTGCTAGTGTCTGCAGTTCTTCCGCTCGCTGAGAGATGAAAGGAAGGGCGGAGACGAATGTACGTGCAAATGGATAATCTGTGCAGCTTTGCAGAGTGTAGGGCCATTTGCATAAATATTGTTTGCAAAAAGCAATTAGTGGTTCATTTACATGCAGTGAAGTAGCAATTTGCACTTTTTTCAGGCACGGTGTCTTTGCCAATGTGCGCAAATGTGACGCTTTGCAATTGGCCTTCAAATAGAAAGGCTTTAAAGCTTTTCATGTTTGCTTTCCCGAGATACGGAATTTTCCCTTTAAAAAAGAAAGTGCCACATAAAGGGTAAAGGTTCTCCAAGCTGGCATTCCCGCAGACGCTTCCTCCTGCCCGGACTGCACCCGAGCTTCTGCGCCTCCCTGAAGACCTGTGCAGGCCATTTTCTCGGCCTCCTGCTTGCACACCTGTAGGAGAAGCTTTCTCACTGGGGCAATGGTTGGCCACCCCTGCACACACTGCCCTCCTCCCCTACCTTGGGTCGCTGCAGTGAAGAAGGCTCTGCCTGTGGACGGGATCAGTGACTGTGGATCTCAGTTCTAAGAGACAGGATCTGGTGGTCCTGGGAGGAGTGGGAGCCTCTGTGCCCAATCCCTACCAGGTGACCCCAGCCAGGCCTGGCCCGGCCGGCACCATCACTGATGAAAGAGCCGTTCACGTCTCAGCTGAAGCTTCAGCCTTTCCCGCAAGGGCTGTGGCAGAAGAATCCAGCAGAGGACCTACGGGGAGGCTCCGCTGCAACAGTGACCTCACAGTCAAGCCTTGCTCAACTTCCAAGGAAAGTCCATACCGTGAAAGAGAAGTGTGAACCTGCACAAGGAGAAGGAGAAGCAGAACCAGTGGAGCCATCAGAGGACCTGGAGCAAGTGTGACTGTGTGTCCTCAGAGAGAAACGAGGCCGCTAGGTATTGCAGAGAACCCATGAGAGGTCTTGCAATGAAAAGAAGTCATGGCCAGGTTGGGTGGCTCACACCTGTAATCTCAGTATTTTGGGAGGCGGAGGTCGGCAGATCACAAGGTCAAGAGTTCAAGACCAGCCTGGCCAACATGATGAAACCTCGTCTCTAACAAAAATACAAAAATTAGCCGGGCCTGGTGGCATGTGCCCATAGTCCCAGCTACTCAGGAGGCTGAGGCAGGAGAATCACTTGAACCTCGGAGGATAACATTTCATGTCAAAACTTAAGGGATATGGCTAAAGTGTTACCAAGAGGAAAATGTACAGACTTAAATGGATTCATTAAAATTGAATATGAATAGGTCAAGATTTTAAACTGAAGAAGCTGGAAAAACAAGAGAATAAGCTCAGAGAAATAATGTGCGAGTCATAAGGAGCATGATAATCATAAAGATGGCCATGGAGTCACAGAAGGAGGAAGGCCTGGAGGCCACCATTGACCATGCCCTTCCCAAAACTGTCCAGGGAGAGGGAGCCCCGTTTCGGACATCAAGTGCTTGTAGCCACCTGGGCAGGTGTGCACTTAGCTTGAGCTCATTATCATGACATAATCTCATTCCCCGTCTGACTGCATGCTCTCCAAGATGACTTCTAATGGTGCCTTCTCAGATAGCACTGCTGACAGCAAATGCAGTTTGAGTAGGGATGTTGGTATTTTAGTCTTGTAAACAGTCACTCCTCAGGTTAAATCAACACATCAACATTCTGCTTTCCTCTATCAGGGATCATCTCCTATGACCTTGCCAGAATCAGCCTGCTGGTATTTTCCAAAGTATGGCTGTAAGGACTTGATAACATTCTTCACCCTCATCTCTCTACTGATCAATCCACCTACCCACCTACACACATATTCATCAATGTGTGAGAAATAAATCAATACATTTACTTACCCTTCATCCTTCCTACCACCCTCCCATCCATCCACCCACCCAAACATCTACCCACCCACACATCTATTCATCCATCCACCCACCCCTTCATTCACCCACTCACTCACCCATCTACCTACCCATCCACCTACCCACTCACTCATCCATCCATCCACCCAACCATCCATTCATCCAACCATCCAACCATCCACCCATCCATCTATTCATCCATTTATCCATCCATCCATCCATCCACCCACCCCTTCATCCATCCACTGACTCATTCATCATTCATCCACCTACACATCCATCTACCCACCCACTCAGCCATTTATCTACCCATATGTTCATCCATGCCACCATCTATCCATCCTCCCAAACATCCATCCATCCATCCATCCATCCAAACAACCATCCATCTAGGCATGCATCCCTCCATCCATCCACCCACCCATCTATCTACCCACCCCTCCATCCGCCCACCCACTTACTTATTCATCCATGCATCCATCTCCCCACCCACTCTTCCATCCACCCATCCATGCATCCATCCATCCATCCACTCACCTGCCCATCCTCTCATTCATTTGTCACTCTCCTACTGATGTAATAATTCATTTATTCATCCCCTCATCCCCCATGCACCCACCCCCGCCTCTGCAGGGATCTTCATGTGGCAGTTCTTCTGGAGTGGTTGGCACCACTCACTTCTCTCCTGTGCACGGAGGACTCCGTTGTGGCACACTCAGGTGGCGTGCAGTGAGTGAGGTGATGAGCAGTGCCCCTCAGCCATCTTTCAGATGGAGATCAGTCTTCTTTATATGATCTTATGTCTGCCCTCAATAGGAGCCACGAAAATGGGGTGAAACATGAAGGCATTAGATCTTCTGTGGTTTGCTTTCTGAGTCTCCACTGACCCCTTCCCAGCAGCGATCTCTTTCAGCCTTGCTTCTTCCTCCAGCCCTGTCCGTCCTGTCCTTCGACCAGAGGCCTTGCGGAGCCATCAATGGGCCCTGCTTCGAGTCTGAGGGCACTGCCTGCTGGCCTGGCCGTTCTACCCGATCCAGCTTCCCTCACATGGGACGTGGTGGGGGCGAGGGAGTGCCCGCTGAGGGGACTCTTTCCGGAGTGTTCTACGTATACCCTCCTGCTTTAGAGAAGTCCCAGGCGCACCTGGGCCCTGTGCTATGTATTTCTGGACTCTGTCCCACACCTGGCCAAAGCCAGCTGTTCTAGGTCCTTCCAGGACCTCAGATAACAGAACAGACAGAACCCGACTGGAAGCTGGCAGGAAGGAGAAAAGCAAAGCATCCCTGAGGTGGGGGTAGTGCTGCAGCAGAGGACCAGGATAGGAGGGAGCTCTGCAGCCTGGGGGGCAGTGGGGGCAGCCCGACCATGCCTACAGTTCCAGGTGACATCCCTCCACAGAGGGAGCAGGCGCGTCCTCCCCTAGCCCCAGTGACAGCGGCTGGGGCACAGCGTCTCTCCTCTTACACATGTGTGTAGACGGTAGCCACACACCGGCGAAGATGTGGAGAAATAGGAACGCTTTTACACTGTTGGTGGG
>CAUYQU010060353.1:0-11404 GCA_963574635.1 Cheracebus regulus
AAAGTGCAGGGATTTTTTTTTTTTTTTTTTTTGAGACAGAGTCTCACTTTTTTGCCCAGACTGGAGTGCAGTGGTGTGATCTCAGCTCACTGCAACCTCCGCCTCCCAGGTTCAAGCAATTCTTCTGCCTCAGCCTCCTGAGTAGCTGGGGTTACAGGCATGTCCCACCACACCTGGCTAAATTTTGTATTTTTAGTAGTGACGCAGTTTCACCATATTGGTCAGGCTGGTCTCAAACTCCTGAACTTGTGATCTGCCCTCCTCAGCCTCCCAAAGTGCTGGGATTACAGGCATAAACCACCACACCAGGCCTGTGATTCTTAACTTAATTACATCTGCAAAGACTCTTTTTTTTTTTTTTTTTTGAGACTGAGTCTTGCTCTGTTGCCAGGCCGGAGTGCAGTAGTACAATTTCAGCTCACTACAACCTCCGTCTCCTAGGTTCAAGCAATTCTCCTGCCACAGTCTACGAAGTAACTGGGATTACAGGCACCCGCCATCATGCCTGGCTAGTTTTTGTATTTTTGTAGAAACGAGGTTTCACCGTGTTGGCCAGGCTGGTCTTGAACTCCTGACCTCAGGTGATCCACCTGCCTCAGCCTCCCAAAGTGCTGGGATTACAGGCATAAGCCACCATGTCCAGCCCATGAGGAGACAGTTTCTATATCTGTATATAAACTCATGTATTTCTGTTTTATTCACTGGGTTGGAATGCAATCATTTATTGTTCTGATGCTCAAATTGTCCCAACGCTCAAACTTTCCCCATTTCGGCCACTGTTAGCCCCTACAAACTGACTTCTGTGTCCTTTTGACACGTCTTCATCATTTTTTGAGTACTTCCTTACTTTCTGGCATAAGATATTCCAGGCTTACTTTTTCTTTTCTTTTCTTTTTTTTTTTTTTTTTGAGACAGTCTCGCTCTGTCACTACCCTGCTGGAGTGCAGTGGCGTGATCTCGGCTAACTGCAATCTCCTCCTCCCAGGTTCAAATGATTCTCCTACCTTCTTCTGCCTCAGCCTCCTGAGTAGCTGGGGTTACAGGCACGTACCACCAAGCCTGGCTAATTTTTGTATTTTTAGTAGTGACGGAGTTTCACCATGTTGCCCAGGCTGGTCTCGAACTCTTGACGTCAAGTGATCCACTCACCTGGACTTCCGAAGTGCTGGGATTACAGGTGTGAGCCACCACACCCGGCCTCCAGGCACATCTTGTGCTTCACCTGCCCCAGCCCTGGAATCAGCTTATTCCTTTAAGGAGCCTTCATTCCTTTTGGTGCAAATGGTATTTGGAAACTGAGGGCCAGGCACAGTGGCTCACGCCTGCAATCCCAACACTTTGGGAGGCCTAGGCAAGAGAACTTTAGCTCAGGAGTTTGAGACCAGCCTGGGCAACATAGTGAGATATTGTCTGTGCAAAAAAAAAAAAAAATTTTTTTTAATTACCCTGGCGTGGTGGGGTGGGCCTGTAGTCCCAACTACTCAGGAGGCTCGAGTATCACTCAAGCCTGGGAGGTCGAGGCTGCAATGAGCCAAGATCATGCCACTGCACTCCAGCCTGGGCCACAGAGTGAGACTCTGTCTCAAAAAAAATTTTTTTTAAAGAAAAGAAACCGAGGTCTGAGTTATCAGTGTGCTCTTTGGTGCTAGGGTGTAGCGTCTCTAAGGCCCTTCTCTGGCTCCCGTGATCCTTAAATATTTACTTATTGGATCACTCCCCTTGCAGTTATCAAGCTCCCATTTCTGCTCCCATTCCTTCTCCACCATGTAGATGCCTTCCTCACCCTCTCACCCTTCCTCATTTGAAGTGTATAATTTAGTGGCTTTTTTTTTTTTTTAGACAGAGTCTTCTTCTGCCTCCCAGACTGGAGTGCAGTAGCACAATCTTGGCTCACTGCAACCTCCACCTCCCGAGTTCAAGCTATTCTCCTGCCTCAGCCTCCTGATTAACTGGGATTATAGACACACATTACCAAACCTGGCGAATTTTTGTATTTTTAGTAGAGACAGGGTTTCACCATGTTGGCCAGGCTGGTCTTGAACTCCTGACCTCAAATGATCCACCCACCTGGGCCTCCCAAAGTGCTGGGATTACAGGTGTGAGTCACCATGCCAGCCTCAGTGGTTTTTATATATTCAGAGAGTTGTTTACCAATCCCAAATAAAATCAATTTTATAACATTTCCATTATTCTAAAAAGACACCTCACACCCCTTATAGATCTATAGCTTTTTACAAGGCTAGAAGCGGGGCGTGGTAGAGGAAAGCAGCCTCTGCTCCTGGCTTACTTACCCAACTCTGGCCCAGAGTTTCTGATGACCTCAAAAGTCAGCCAGTTCTCAGACCTGCCCTGACTCTATCATGACAACCCCGCTCTGGCCTGCTCAGGATGTGCCCACAGGCCCCGATCCTTCACCTCTCTCTGCAGACTCCTCAGCCTGCCTGCCTTTGGTGGCGACAGAGGGAAAGAAGTGTTGCTCTTTTGCCTTCCATTGGCCAGCAAAGCCACTTCTACCCTCCCCAGAGAGATGGAAAGGAAAAGTGACCCCAGTGTATGGAGCTGGATCAGGGGCCTCCAGCCCAACTCGGTGATGGTAGGGAGGACCCCAGAGTCTTCATTTTTGGTTCCAAGACTTGAGTCTCAAAAGTCAGGGCATTTGTTCTCTATGAAATAAGAGCAGATTCTTGATCATTGTAGCCCCCTCCACCTACCCTAAGAGGCTCTGTAACAATAAAATCCAGAAAGAGACAGTGGGAGCAAAGCTGTGAGCATTCTGTCATGGCTCAGAAGTGTCCTCCTGCAGGAGAAGGGCATTCTGCTTGCTCTAAGCCTCCAGGATTAAGAACAGATATGTTTGTGTTGTGGGGTGGGGAGGGGGTACATTCCTCCAGGTTCCACCACTATCAGTAAACTTTTATTATCAAGAAACCCCCATGGTTCTCAAAGAATGAGACATCATTCCTGGAATCGCTTGAACTCAGGAGATGGAGGTTGTAGTGAGCCAAGATTGTGCCTATGCACTCCAGCCTGAGCAACAGAACAAGACTCAGTCTCAAAAAAAAAAAAAAAAAAAAAAAAAAAAAAAAAAAAGACAGGCCGGGCGTGGTGGCTCGAGCCTGTAATCCCAGCACCTTGGGAGGCTGAAGTGGGTGGATCACCTGAGGTCAGAAGTTCGAGACCAGCCTGACCAACGTAGCGAAATCTCATCTTGAAAAAAAAAAAAAGGGAGAGAGAGAGACATGGTTTCTGGAAAAATGAGCTGCCACACACGTATAACATAAGACAAAGTGTGACAAATGTTAGGAGGAGGTAAAAAACATTACGCTGTAAGACATAAGGAAAAGAAAGAAAGTTTCTCAAGTACAGGGCTGAAGAATTTGTACCTAGAGGAAGCCACCCTTGACCTAAGCTGTAACAGATGGTTAAGGTTTAGATGGCGGGAATGGGGGGGCAGCTCACAGCAGTAGTGGAGAAGTGACACAGAAGATGTGGAAGTTCCACCATCTTCCTCTTGGAAGCCCTTTAGGCAATAGATCCAGGATGAATGAGGGAGGGAAAGGGAAGTAGTCATCAGAAGAATCAAACATTGGACTTTTGGACACAGGGACAGGAGCCCCAGTGGAGGTATCTGCCAGAGCAATGGCACATGTGTCTTGAGGAGGCAGGAGGTGAACAGCAGTGGCTGAAGTTCAGGACCTGTGGCAGAGTCCAGATTCCCTCTGGCTGAAGTCTAAATGGACCAAGGTGAGAAGCAGAGAATGAGCAGAGAGCCTTTGATCACACTGGGAGGGGGTCAGCCAGGGGCTTCAAGGTCACCCAGCAATAGGTCCCACTCACTTTGCAGATCAGGTCAGCAGCCCAGGGATCTGGGCTCAAAGTGAACTTGGAGGTCTGCATGGGGGTCTTGGATGTCAGGATGTGGGACAGCTTGGCTGAGAGACAAGGAACCAGGAGGCTGCATTCTGCTTCATCCTGGATCCAGATTCTAGCGAAGAGGAGTTCCCAGGGCATCTCCTGCTCTCCAGACTGGAAGAGAGGATGGTGAGTGCACAGCAACAGACGGAATGAGAAAAGGCTGGTCCCACAGAGTTAGCTGGAGCTAAAAAAACAACTGTCTCTAGAGAGAGGAGAGATTGGTGGGCAGTTTTTGTGACTTGGACACATTAAAACACATACATACTCTCAAATGAAGTTACATACAGGCAAATGCAAAGAAATATAGAATCCATATTTATAAAAACCCAAAGGAAAAAAAGGGAAAACAATGCCTTGTGTGAGAATAATAAACATCAAATCCTATCGTTATTTTTTTTGAGATGGAGTCTCCCTCTGTTGCACAGGCCAGAGTGTAGTGACACAAACATGGCTCATGGTCTTCGACCTTCAGTGCTCAGTGATCCTCCCACCTCAGCCTCCCGAGTAGCTGGGACCATGGATACCACCGCACCCAGCTAATTTTTTAATTATTTGTAGAGATAAGGTCTCACTATGTTGCCAAGACTGGTTTTAAACTCCTAGCCTCAAGTGATCCTCCTGCCTTGACCTCCCAAAGTATGGGAATTACAGGTGTGGGCCACGACACCCGGCCATTAAACATGGAATTCTATAAGATGGTTATCCCTGTGGTGAGAAGGAGAGGAGAGGTCAGGAAGTGAGGGCTTCTGTTTTAATTGTAATATTAACATTTTAAAAATAAATGTGACAAACTATTGAGAGAAGACAGAGCTGACGGTTGAGACTTGGAGATTTAGAGACGTATGATGTATTTATTAAAGAGAGAGTGTATTGTCTGCAGTTTCCATTGTGTTTGAACTATTTCATTTAGAAAGAAAAGATCAAAGGACAGTAACTCCGGGAAATCGGTTGGTGAGGAGCCAGCATGACTTGGTTGGGGGCAGGTTGGGTTGGGCGCTGGCCAGGCTTCTGGGATCTGGTGAAGGAGGGGTGAGCAGGCACACCCAGGCTCCTGAAGCTGGCAGGGGCATGAAAGGAGGTGCCAAGGAGGAAGATTAAGGTACTATCAGAGTTAAAGGCAGAGCCCAGAGTAGCCCAGATGTTCCCGGAAGGAAGTGCAAGCGAAGGAGAGAGCGGTAACAGTGTGTGCACAGGGTGTGTGCCTGTGGGCCCCGCAGACGTGGCAGCTCCGGGTAGGGGCTGTTCTAGGGCGGCCAGCCCTCCTTTACCCAACTGGCCACCAGTCCCAAAGGGAGCCCCATGCTGGCCCGGACAATGCACCAGGTAGAGACTCTGCTTGCCCCTTCCTGCCAGGCTGGGCTGACTCCCTGTGGGGGACCCCATGTCTGTCACCCGCCTGAGCTTCCCCTTTTCCTCTGTACATCTAGAGCTGCTTCCCCACCCCCTGCCCTGGGAGCTTTGTGGCCTGGGACCCAAAGATACTTGCAAGGTAGGGAGTTGGGGGTGTCTTTCCACAGGCAAAGGGATGCATGTGGGAGATGGGATAGCTTGGACAGTGGGACTGAGGGACTAAAGGAAATGGGTTTGTCTTGGGCAGCCTTTCCTGGCCTACCCATGGGTGGGGCCACGCTGAGGGTGCAGGGTTAGAGGGAGGGGCTCCACCCGCTAAGATCTGCTCCAGGGTGGCCCATCTGGGAAGGGGAAGCTAAGGAGGAAAAGTTTCTTGGGCCTGTGAGGACCTCATCAACTCTAGGGCTTACAGTTTTGTGTTTTGCTACCTTCACTACAGTGCCACCACCTTTATCTAACACCCAGCAGGGTGGAGACAGACAGGGGTACAGATCATGACCCCCAGCTTTTGGTAGAACACTGAGACAAAGGAAGACGGGCACAGGGTCTCCTCAATCCATCCTGGGCAGAGCCAGGAGTCCACACTGGGCACCCCCTCCCGGCCAAGACCTCAGAACCTGATGCTGAGACCTCAGTGGGGTGGCGGGTCACAGTTATAGGATGAGGCACCCCTCTCCCTCACTCCAAGCTTCTAAGATTCATGTCCCCTCTACCTCTCCCCTGGCGGGGGTGCTGTCTGTCTGACTTCCGTGCAAGTGGGGAGCAAGGGGAGCCTAAGATGCTGGACAAGGACCTCCTTTTCCCAGGACTTTAGGAAGCAGGTGCTCTCTGGCCACTGCCCAGGATGTGGGGACAGCAGCCCATAGCATGCCAAGACTCCCAACCCAGGGCACAGGATCTATTTAGGAATTTTGCTGGAGACCTGGGAAGAGGCAACAGTGGGAGGAAACTTGGGGGGGCCAAACTCTATATGCTGGACTGTGATGAAGCCAGCACTCCTTGTCCCTATCGGAATGACTTTGTCTCCCTGTGTCTGTTTCTTTTTTCTCTGTCTCTTATCTTTATTTCTATCCTTGTTTTTATGTGTCTTTTTCTTCCCCTTTTCCTCTTTCTCCCTCTGTGTCCCCCCCTGCCTTTTCTGCCTTTTTCTTTTTCATTTTTTTTTACTTGAGATGGAGTTTCACTCTTGTCGCCCAGAATGGAGTGCAATGGCATGATCTTGGCTCACCACAACCTCTGCCTCCTGGGTTCAAGCGATTCTCCTGCCTCAGCCTCCCAAGTAGCTGGGATTACAGGCGTGTGCCACCAAGCCCAGCTAGTTTTGTATTTTTAGTAGAGACAGGGTTTCACCATGTTGGTCAGGCTGGTCTTGAACTCCTGACCTCAGGTGATCCGGCCGCCTTGGCCTCCCAAAGTGCGGGGATTACAGGTGTAAGCCACTGTGCCCAGGCTGCCTTTTTCTTTTATGGTCTCTGTTGCCATGTGGTTTACCTCTGTATTATCTGTCTCTTCCTAGGTCTTTACTCTGACTTTTTGTCTTTCTGCCTTTGTCTCTGGTCCCTTGCCCCACCCCCCACCTCAGGTTCCTTTGGGTGTTTGTCTCTCTTTATTTTGGTATTTTTCCTTGTGTATATATCCATGTCACTCTCTCTCTCTGCCACTTCCCTCCCAGGCTGGCCACTACACCTGGCCTTCTCCAGCTGTGAACAGTTCACTGGGGCAGGAGCCCCAGAGGCAGCTTCCGGAGGGGCTAGGTGGCACCTGGGAACCACCTCGAGGTGACGGGCTGCACGTGGTCACCATCATCGTCACTGTCTTTGTTCTGCTGGCAGTCTGCATCGTGGTGGCAGTCCACTTTGGGCCAAGGCTGCACCAGGGCCATGCCACACTCCCTATAGAACCACCAACCCCAAAGCCAGAGGATGGCATCTGCCTTATCCACTGGCGGGTGCTGGGCCCCCACGACAGTCCTGAAGAGGCGCCGCAGGGCGCTCTTGTCCCTGGCTCCTGCCCTGCACCAGACGGACCCAGGCCCAGCATCGATGAAGTCACACATCTGTAGCAGCGAGACTGGAAAATTAGCCTGACCTAGCTCAGAACAGTGAACCAGATGGAGAAATAGGACAAAAGCAAATTGGAGCCTGGGCATCAGAGCGTCGGAAGGGCACACTGGACTCAGCTGGAGCTGCTCTCTCAGAACATTTATAGAGAAAGCCGTGTGGTGGGCAGGAGACATCAAAGAAGCTCAAGGGCCCTGCCCAGAAACACACTGCTGGGGGCCTTCCCAGGGCCCAAGGCCACCTCCCAAGGTCACTCCCTCCTCTTCAGGGACCACCAGACGCCTGAATCTCCTTTTCCGAGTCTCTGCCCCTTCACCGCACCCCCTAGCCTCCTTCCCTTTGGTTGTAACGTGAATCCAGCTTGGGAGGTTCCACCAGCTCCC
The DNA here is from genome assembly GCA_963574635.1 of Cheracebus regulus. Classification (NCBI taxonomy): domain Eukaryota; kingdom Metazoa; phylum Chordata; class Mammalia; order Primates; family Pitheciidae; genus Cheracebus; species Cheracebus regulus. The sequence goes on from CAUYQU010060353.1 coordinate 7,709, forward strand.
CCAAGCAAGAATGCCAGAGGCCCCATGGAGCGGCCCCTATCCTACAAAGGCCAGCCAGGGAGAGCCCAGGCAGAGAAGCTGGGGTCCGCCTTCCCTGAGACTCACTGGGCTCAGGAAAGTGACGAATGCCTGTCCTCCGTCAGTCAGGGGCCGTCCTTCAGCTGTCAGGACCCAGACCTTGTTGACAAGCTCCAAAGTCCTTGTAAGCCCAAGCACAATTTATAGTTCAAAGATTGGCTTTCAAAGGCCCCCACCAACTCTGTCTTGCCTCCCCAGAAGGGATGGGGGTAGTTTGGGGGGCTCTCATTGCCTTCCACTTTCTGTGTGCCTGAGCCTGTTGGAAAAGCCTAGAATGTACCACAGGACATTTCCCAGATCTTTCCAGCTGATGAGAAAACAGGAAAGGAAAAGGAGCTCCATGGAACTTGTTTGGGGAAGGAAGGAGTGGGGTGGGGACCACTACCAGCAGTGGGAGGGCCTGGATCTAGTCAGCAGGGGGTCAGGAAGATGCAGCCAGGCACCAGGAAGACAAAACGGGGCCTCCTGCTGGCACTGCCTTCCCCAGCACCTCTGAATCTCGCTCATCTGCAGTCCAGAACATGCAGACAGATATTTATCGCAGGACCTCTGGTGCTTTACGCTGGGGAACCCCTGGGGGCATTGGCTGGGAAACAACAGAAGATAAAAAGGAACAGAGGTGGGGACAGCAGTGTGTGCAGAGGACAGACTTGCCTCCTTTGGGACTGGGGAGAGGCAGTTAAAATGTTAATAGCTGCCCCCTGTTGGACACGGGCAGGACGCCAGGCTTCTCTGTGGACCTACAGATATGATACCACTCACTCCTCGAAACAACCTCCAGGGGAGGGGCCGCTGCTATCCCTGTTTTACACTTGGGGAAACTGAGGCTTGTTTATCAAGACACCTAGGTAGACACAGGTACTAAGTGGTGAAGTCAGGATTTGAACCTGGGGCCATCAGACTCCACAGCCTAAGCCCTATGCTGGGGACTGGATGGACTGGAAAGACCTTTGATTCTGGGCTGGTTTCTGGTATATGAGCCACTGGTGTGATGATGGAGGATTCTCAGGCCTTGGGGACAGGGTGGATGGGATACTTCGGGAGAGTAGGGACTGTTCCCGCTTGACCCCCTTGGCTCTGCCATCCTAGGGGGAGCCGGTTCCTTCTGACCAATGTGTGTCTGTGTGGAGCATTTCTCCACAGTGATGCTGTACTCAGAAATGTATACTGAGCATTTGTGACAAAAAAAAAGGTGGGAGGGAGGGAACAAGCCCAGCCTGGTGGGACAAATGGAACTAGCAGACATGAGCTGCCTTCCCTCCCAGATGGAGGCAGCTGCGCCTCCACAGCGTTGTCACGGTGGCTCCGTTGTGACCATGATGGCGAAAGGTACGAAAGGTACGGCACGGCAGCTGGCTGTGCTGCCCAAGGCCCTCCAGGAACTGTCCCATCTCATCACACAAACTCTTTCCCCCTTGTCCCTTTGCAGGCTCACTCATCTGGCACATACAGTTAGTGACCCCTGCTCCTTTGAGTGGCCCCTTGCCCAGGACATAGCTGTGTACCCCTCATGGCATCATCTGCGTACTGGCTCAGGCCAAGCCCATGGTCCCTGCTCCCCAAGCCTCTCACTGGAGACAAGGGCACTGAAAGGATAGGTGCCCTCAGCACAATGGATAGGCTCCGTCCAGATGGAAAATGACGCCCAGCCCCCTGCTGGCCTGTACTGGGATGAGGAGGGGTACAGGGAAGCATGCATGTGCAGGCAGGTTTGGGGCATCAGGGACAGGAAATCCCGTCTGTTCTATCAGTCAGAGTCCAGCAGGAAAAAGACGACACTCACATTGGGTAATCTGAGGTGTGCTTTAAAAAGGGATCGTTGAGAAAGGGTGGAGTGTAAGGAAACCGAAAGTGAGAGGGAGGACTCTAGTGGGGTGAGTGTGGGGCCAATACACAGCTAGACTTAAGGGGCCAGGGGAGGAAGCAGTTGCAGAACCCTAGAGACAGTCTTGGTCACGCAAGGGTTGCCCGGCAGGAGAGCCCACAGCAACCTTGATGCTGCAGGGTGGGAGCGGGGGGATTCACCACCCCAAATTCAGCCTCTTCCCCTCCATTCTCCCACTCGGGGTCCCCAATAATGGAACATGACCAGGAGCCAGAGGGCAAAGGAGCCTGTTGATACCACCCAGAGAGTTTGGTATACCAGAGCAGAGGAAGGGGAGAAGGGTGGGGAGTAGGTCTGGAAGGCCCAGTGAAAGACACCTGGCACATGCCTTAAGCACCTAGCATCCAGAGCTTACAAGAAACTTCCACACACACTCAGTCCTCACAACAACCGTGAGAGAGGAAGGGTAGTGATTATGATCCTATTCATAGGCTGAAGCCACCGAGGTTCAGAGAGGGGAAACGACTGGCCCAAGGGGACAGGACTCATCTCGACACGTCAAGTCCTGGGCCCTTCCCTGCAAGGCCCCTGTGGGAGGAAATGGCTCTGCTGCACATTCAGCCACTGAAGAAGGCCCCCAGTCCAGAGCCTTAATGACCACCAGAGGCTCAGACAGGGTGACCCTGGGTCTCAGGAGAGATCCGAGCGGAGAGGGAGGGGCTTTTCCATTCCACTGATGAGCAGCTCAAGCTCTTGGGACATTGTGGAGGTACTGGGCACCTCTGAGGTCTTCAAGCTGCCCACAGTGACCTCCTCCTCTTCCTCCTGCCGCAGATGCCGGAGAACCTCCTGGGACAGCAAGAAGCTGCTTCCATCTGCAGGTTCTGAAACGGAGATGGTGGAGAGTGGAGTGAGGACCTTACACAGTCCCACTTGAACATGTCTAGAGGACTTGCTGGGAAGATCTCCTAACCCTCCCTACCCGCTCTTCCTACCTACCCCCCACCCCAGCCACTGGGGCCAGAGTTTCATGGAATCCTAGAGCTAGAAGTAGTTTTGGGGAGAATGAAATTCCACCCTCTCACTTTTAGAGCTCATGCTCAGAGAGGAGCAGAAACCCGCCCGAGGTCGCACAGTGAGGGAGCAGCAGCCCCAGCCTCCTGTGCCCGGTGCGTACTGGCCTGGGACTCCTGTTTCCTCTGCAATCCTAGATGAAGCGATGGGCCCCTAGAACCCACCTCTTCAGGCTCCACCGAGGGACTATAGTCAAAGACCTAAAAAAGCAATCTGGTATGCTGGGAAGAGGGGGGCTTCTCCCAGGGAAGGAAGGACAGGCCCAGGGTGTGGTGCTGCCACAGCTCCTTCTTCGGAAGACCCTGGGACCTCTGACTCCTGCTGCCCTCCAGCCTATCAACCCCTCACCCCATCAACTCCTCACCCCATCAACCCCTCACTCCATCAACCCCTCACCCCATCAACCCCTCACCCCATCAACCCCTCACTCCATCAACCCCTCACCCCATCAACCCCACACTCCATCAACCCCTCACCCCATCAACCCCTCACTCCATCAACCCCTCACTCCATCAACCCCTCACCCTATCAACTCCTCACTCCATCAACCCCTCACCCTATCAACCCCTCACTCCATCAACCCCTCACTCTATCAACCCCTCACCCTATCAACACCTCACTCCATCAGCCCCTCACACCATCAAACCCTCACTCCATCAACACCTCACACCATCAACCCCTCACCCCATCAACCCCCAACGCCAGAAACCCCTCACCCC
>CAUYQU010060355.1:0-17091 GCA_963574635.1 Cheracebus regulus
TTTAACAACCAATAGCAGTCAAGCTTTAACAACCAATAGCAGGCAAGTAATTCCAACCACTAACAAGCCAAGTCCTAGGTCAAGGCTTGTAACTTACCCTATAGCAGTCTTGCTCTCCCACAACCAATCGAGCTGTTTCACTCCCTATAAAACCCCCTGTCTGAGAGGAGTCTGTGCGACTTCTCCAGCCCCTCCTGTCAGGACTGCAGAACCTCACCCGGGAGCCTGAATAAATTCTCTTGCATTGGATTATTTTGGTGCTGGCCTCAGTTTCTTCATTTTATCCTCGGAAACAGACCTTACACTACAGAAGCACCTGCCCAGACGTCTTTTGAATGTGTTGGTGGGGGAACACCTCAATCAGTGCTGCTTGTCTTTCATCCACCAAATCACATGCAAAAATGTTTCTTATGGCCCAACCTATCAGAAATATACATACAGGAAAGAAAAATGGAAGACCTCTGGGGAAAATGCTTCAGTCTAGCCATGTTGGTAAATTACAGAGCCATCACATCTTCCAAATTGATTTCATTCTGCTATAGAATATAAATGTATCTGTTCATTTTGAACCAAATGCAACCAAAACTCAGAAAACTTACATGCAGAAAAAATTAAGTAACGTAGGACACTATGGTTGAGTTTTCAGTAGTTCTTTAAAGGTTCAAAATTTCTAAAATTAAATTTATCATGGGCGGCAAACATGTCTAAATTATTTGACTGACATTTTTTCCTTCACGAAATATAACTGACATATTTTGTATATATATAATAATTTTTTTTAATTTTGAAAATCATGAGTTTCATTTGGGTTCACAGAACATTGTTGCTTTTGTAGAGGTAACTGTGAATTATATATGCACTACTACCAATTTAAGGTAATTTCTGCTTTATATCTTTCTATTAGTAGAAATGCTGCTTTACCATAAACTGAAACCTCACAGCATTTAGATAATGACTACAATTTTGAACTGTTAAAGAAAATTTAAAATGGCATTTAAAATGACATCAGATATTTCATTTTTGACACAATAATTTTTCAAAAGGTCTACTTTGATTTCATAAATTTGACTTATTAAAAACAAAATAAATTGAACTAAATTCCATTACTATTGAATTCAAATAATATTGACAAAATTTCATTTGTATCTGCAGTATCTGATAACACTGACATGAAATTCACCTTTTTGACCATCTTCAAATAGTATCTTCTGCAAGTATGATCTACACATTACAAGATACTAAACTTTTCCTGCATGTGCTAACATACTGAATTTTAGAATGAATGACATTTATTTACAGCAACAATTTGATCTAAAGGACAAGTCATACTTCATATGGTAACATATAAACAACTTTTGCAGCTGCATGTGTTAGTGGTAAGTATTCAGTCACAGTCTTCTTACCTAATGAGTAACATTTAAAATACTTGCCAATGCTTTTTCAGCAGATTTGTGATTTTCTCATTTCCATATAAACAGGGATAGCACTATGGCCCCAATAAGGACAGAAGAAGTGTTTTCCATTATTAACTTTCTTGAGAGACAAAAACTGAGCACTTAATTTTTTCATTAAACATGAACTTTCAGTTTTTGTGCTTGTAACTACAACAAAAAAATACAAAATTCCTTAAAAAAAAGAGTAAAAAAATTGTCAATTTACAACTTGTAAGAATGAGAGACTATATTTGAATTTGAAAAGACATTCAGATTACTCTTTTACTGATTACAGTATGGCTGCTCTGCCCAAATTTCCTACATATATTTCTTGGGCACAACCTCTAATTTTTTATGTTTCCCAGTGCCCCTGACAAATGGTAACCTAGAGTTCTTTGAAGTTTGCAGTTCCTGACATAGATCATAGCACAACTGCCTTTAAGGAGTCAATTACTTCTCCCTTCAAACTCTGAGACTAGAGTAAGTAGTTGTCCCTAGCACCTTGCATCAGACATTCATTTTATCTGCAGACATCTTGCATGCTCTTTGAAAATGAAGGTCAGAGAAAAAGAAATGAGTTATCACTGTTCACTGTATAAGTATCTCACACATTATCAAATGAGACCGAGTCAGAAAATGGAAGTATAAATTTCAGACCTGCCAAAGCAACCCTGACATACTTTAATGTAACAATTAATATTAATACTGCATTAAAAATGAAATACATAGAAAAATACAAAATTTGACAGGATTCCAAGAGTACAGGAATAAACAAGGAGACGTCTAAAGCAAACTGGGACTTACAATTACTCTATACTTAGGTAACTATGACTCACTTTAAGTTTTACAAATTATTCAAAGCTTTTCTCCATCTTCTAACTTGAACTCTGGGATCTGCCTTTGAGAATAGGGGTGAACAGATAGTGCTTGGTTTCTTTTTTCACTCTTCTCTCAACTATACCTCTTCTAGCCTTCCAGATCAGCCAGCCTTTGAAATTACCTCAAATAATTCTCATATTCTGGTACTCACAACTTTGTTTATCCCTTCTCACACTGTATACGGCTGCCTGTGTCACCCATAGGGAATTGGAGAAGTAATGGAGTGTTATTTCTGTAGTAATAAAAGACGCTGGGACATCTTTATTAAATCACTTGCTCTTGGGGAAGCCAGCTACCACTGCGTGAAGGCATTCAAGGAGTCTTAAGAAGCAGTCCATATGAAAATGAACTAAAGCCTTTTTCCAATAGCTAACAAGCAATGGAGGCTTCCTACTAAGAGCTTTGTGAGAAAATCTGTAGGTTCAGTCAGGGTGGTGGTAAAAGTTGTAAGAGAAATAAAGATAAAGTTACAGAAAATAGGCACAAACCTCCTTCGATGGCTGGGGCTTTGCATCGCTTCGGTAGAAGGTGTGGCTGAAGGCAGCTGAATTCTCTTAAAAGCTTAAGGCTTAAATACGTAGGAATGTAGAGGCGTTTATCTAAATAGCTACTTTACTCAGCTGGTCCTAGGACCAACCTTTCATTTTATGCGTGGGGATCTGCTCTCTACTGGGGGGTTGGCAAAGTTAATTACCCACTGGTGGTGTTTACTCCAGACCTTTGTCATTTAATCTATACTAAATAAATGCAAACTTCGATGGCTAATCAGGGCCATGGCTGCTGACTCAGAGTTGCTGGATCCCTAAGCCCTCTCTTTCACTGAATATATTTCTGTCTGAGTGCATTTGTTCATCTGTTGCTGGTTCAGGGTCTGCGGGATAAACCCTGGCAAGAACCATCTTGGAAGTAAATTACCTTGCTTCTGTCAAGCCTCGAGACGACTGCATCTGCAACCAATATACTGATTGGAAACTCATGAAAGATCTCAAGTCATAGCTACCTAGCTAAGCCACTTCTGAAATGTTGACCCACAAAGCCTGTGAAATAATAAATTTTTATTGTATCTAAGACACTTTTGGAGGTAATAATTTGTTACACCGCAATAAATAACTAATAGATTCCCCCAGCATTAAGCAATAGTAGGGTAATTGCAGCAGTGCGACAAGTCTTGTATGGGCTGCTGTATTTATAATTTCACCTTTTAGGGCTTTATTTTATAATATATGCCCACATACTGGGTAATTTTGAAGGCCTCATTAGTTTTTCTTTAGGGCATTTTTTTTTTTTTTTAATTTCCACAATGAGTTTTTTTTTTTTTTTTTTTTTTAATACAGGCAACACATTCTCAGGAAGACTTCTTGTAATACCCTTTAAGCTTCTGCCCTGGGAAGTATGCCCATACTTTATCATTGTTCCAGTTCTTTCACCCTAGCAGGCTGCTTTCTTGGGCATGGTCCCATCAAGGTTTCAACATAACTTAAAGAGACTATCTTCTGAGATATCCACTTAGCTCAAAGGAAGATAACTTATTTTAGACACACCTAAAGATAAAAATGCAGTTTGCCTAACTACTAATCTCTCTGTCCTCACACTGACATTTGGAACTACTATGTCCACTCAGTTTCTATGTACCTTTATATCCCCAAACTTCTAAAGACACTATCTAGTTCTAAAGACTCTCTCTATGTTCCATCTGGGTAGCCTTATAATTTGAGCCTATGAATGTCTGTAGCTTGGGAAGCTTCCTTCTAGATAGTGTAATACCTATCTTCTCTTATAGGGATACTGAATTTGTACAAGTGGATATTATGGAATCTTCTCCCAACTATGTTTTACTGGGGAAAATTTCAAAAGGCATTGCAGTTTTTAATCCTATGTGTTCCCTTCAATAAAATATCATTTAAAATGTATAGTAATGCCTTATAAAGGCTGGACATAGCATATATCACTGGACCAATTTTGCTAGCTTTTAGTATATCCTTAATAGATTTGTCATGCATTACTCTTCTCAGCTCCAAGATTTTAGCCAAAATAGCTAGACATCTGAAGGAAGTACAACTTATTATTTTGTCATAATATATATTCTCTTTATATTCAAATTTATATTCTCTTCACTGGCTGCAACATAGAATATAGGTGCATAATATATTTTCTTTTTAAATAAAGAGATGAAATAAATCTTATCAGTGACATAGATAACTACTTATGTTCTAAAATACATTTTCCATATAAATCATTCTATAGCAGTTATGTAACATAATGGCTAATTTTCAACTTTGTAAAATCGAGTAATGACTTCATAGAACACTATTCTTTAATTTTATAGAATACTGTTTCTTTTAAAAACCAAGGATATAACAAACCTATTGTTTCTAAAAATAATCTAATTCATATTCTTTATACAATTGAAGAGGAGATTACCTCTAGTAAATGAGATCTAAACTTAGGAAAGAGGAAAGAGGGAAAATCTGAAACAATAAAAATATGGAAATCACAGTTGCAAAACAGTAAACTACAATAGCAACAATTAATTTCTGACTCACTCTGAAAATACCCTATGAAGAAATGCTTAGAAACGTGTATTCTGTAGTTGAAATTTACCATCTGTATGACCTTGTGTAAATTTACCTAAATTATCTAAGCATGAGTTATTTTATTTTTTGAAATAAATGAAAATGAAACCTCACAGGATGGTTGTAAGAATTAAATTAGATAATGCATAAAAACATAATGCACAGTTAATACGTAATAAATGTTAGCCTTTATTACTGTAGATGATTGAATAAAGAAAAGTAAGACAAACTTAGCAAGCTACATTAGACCATAAAGGACAGAGATTAAAAGATTAAACATTTTATGATAAATACATGCTCAATATGCAAGTCATATTCTAGAGAGGTAACATAAATATTTGGTGATCTTGAAAAAGAAAATAATAGAAAGAGAAAAAAGTCAATATTCAGAGATTAATAGCACACTTTTAGTCTTTGGACTAAAATATCTTTTCTCCTGAAAATTGGAAGTGCTCAAAATTTATTAAGGAAAATAAATGAAATTAATCCCACACCTGCATTCCTGTTAATGTATTATTATTTTTTATTGGTGAAATTTCTAGACTTTTGTTATTAAAAAAGCTCTTTATATACCCATTAAAATATAAATAATACAACAACAACAAGTAGTGGAAGAAAAGCGATTCCATGCAACCTACTAAATCCTGAAGGAGACTGAATCAAGATCCATTGGTAGTTTTATTCAGAAAAAAAATGTTATTTATATATGAAGATATTTTTAAAGATGCTATCACTCAAGAACTATGCCAATGCGTTACTCTTCATAATAAAATATTTGAAGGTCTTTCTAAAGCTACTGGAAAAATTGCTCTAGAAAAGAGAGAGAGAATTTCAAGAGGTACACAATTACAAATCATGAAAATAGTAGGTTCTTCTTTTTTTAAAGGCTAAATAATATATATATATGAATTATTATGAATTATTATATATATAATTTTCCTTATTATTCATTTATATCCCTTTATCTATCTAAGGACAGTTAGGTTGTTCCCATATCTTGGTTATTGTTAATAATGTTTAAATGAACATAGGAGTGCAGATAATTCTTTGGTCATGATTATTTTGTTTGGAATATATACCCAGAATTGGGATTGCTGGATCATATATATGAACCTGGAGGACATTATATTTGTGAAATAAGCCAGAAGCAGAAGGACAAATATTGTATGATCTCACTTTCATATGTGGAATTTAAAAGATAAAATTCATAAAAACAAAGAGTAAAAGAGTGGTTACCATAAGTTGAGAGTGGGAAATGGAATGATGTTGACCAGAGGTTACAAAGTTTCAGTTATGCAGAATGAATAAGTTCTGGAGATCTACTGTGTACAGTATTGTGACTATAGCTAATATATTGTATTGCATACTTAAATTTGCTAAGAGAGTAGACGTTAAATGTTCTCACCACTCACAGATACATCACACACACACAAACACATACACACACACACACAGGCCATTAACTATGTGAGGAAATGGGTATGTTAATTTGCTTAATTGTGGTAATGATTTCACAATGTGTTTGAATGTCAGAAAATCACATCGTACACGTCAAACATATATAATTTTTATTTGTTTATTATCCCTCAACAAATCCAGGGAAAAAAAAAAAGATGAGAGCTATAATCAACATATGGAGAAAGAACTTTAAGAACACTGAAAGAAGGAGAATTCATTCTGCTTCTGATAGTCTAAGAATCAGGGGAAGAGAATTTAGCTTCTTAAAAAGAAAAGTAGAATTTAACAAACAAGGATATTCTAAATAAATAAGTGTGTTGTGAAGGCATTAAGTCAAATACCTGTTTGGTATTTTCAGGATTTAAGCATAGGACAGTTCATTCCCACTATCTCTATCTCTGCATATTCCAGAAGTATATTCTTTCATTGAAACCAACTTTCAAGACAACACAACTGCACAGCAATTAAAATTCTATGCAATTTTGGAAAAAATTGGAACTAAGAAGCTGATACATAAATATATGCTTTAAATAAGTTGCTTCAGTGTCACCAATAAGTTATTTTTGTATTTAACTAGAAATAAGAAAATATTGTAAAAAACAAACAAAATAAAAGTAAATTTAAGAAACAGATTCCACAACTCCAGATTTTATTTGCAAAAACTTAGAAAGAACACTTATGTTTTCTGCTGATTTGCTGACAACTTCATAATGACTAAGAATTAAACACTCATAATTCATAAATTATTTATTATTTATTTCATAATATCAATTTCCTTGCCTTTATTTCAGGAAAATCACAAGCCATGCTATAATATATTTATCACATAATTTATGTTCTTTTAATAGTGTTATCAGAAGACAACCATCTTTAGTAATTTTGGTTTTTATGTTGTTTTTTTATCAATATCAGTTTGGAGAAACTTCATGCTATTAAGGCTGTAGTACTTGGAATTCTCAATAGCATTATGTAAGTAATACTTAGGTTTGAAGATGAAGTATAATTGTTACCTATGATGCCTAAATATTTTAATGGTGTAGCACATGATAAATCATTGTTATCACAGAAAAGCATAAATATTTAAAATTAATCATATATCATTATTACTCATAATATGAATTTTATCAACTTTTAAAGCAATACTTAGATCCAATTACTATTTCTAAAGTTATTTAACATTCTGCAATGGTCGTACATTTTTTGAAAAACAAATACAAGGGCAGCATATTTTAAATTGGCTCAGTTCTCTTATCAAGTCAAATAATTTTTGATCTACAAGGAGGAGAAAATATGTCTTTATTTAGAAATATGTATATAATACTATCATCACAGCCCAAAATCTCATTAAGATGATAAGCAACTTCAGCAAAGTCTCAGGATACAAAATCAATGTGCAAAAATCACGAGCATTCCTATACAACAATAACAGATAAACACAGTGCCAAATCATGAGCTAACTTCCATTTACAGTTGCCACAAAGAGAATAAAATACCTAGGAATACAGCTAATAAAGGATATGAAGGATCTCTTCATGGAGAACCACAAACCATGGCTCAAGGAAATAAGAGAGGACACAAACAGATGGAAAAACATTCCATGCTCATGGTTAGGAAGACTCAATATCGTGAAAATGGCCAACTGCCCAAAGTAATTTATAGATTCAATGCTATCTCCATCAAACTACCAAGGACCTTCACAGAACTGGAAAAAACCACCTTAAACTTCATATGGAACCAAAAGAGAGCCCGCATGGCCAAGTCAATTCTAAGCAAAAAAAACAAAGCGGGAGGCATCACACTACCTGACTTCAAACTATACTACAAGGCTACAGTATTTAAAACAGCAGAAATATAGACCAATGGAACAAAACAGAGGTCTTGGAAGTAACACCACACATCTACAACCATCTGATCTTTGACAAACCAGACAAAAGCAAGGAATGGGGAAAGGAGTCCCTGTTTAATAAATGGTGTTGGGAAAACCGGCTAAGCGTGTACAGAAAGCTGAAACTGGACCCCTTCGTTACACCTTATACAAAAATTAACTCTAGATAGATTAAAGATTCAAACAGAAGACCTAATACCATAAAATCCCTAGAGGAAAACCTAGGCGATACCATTCAGGACATAGGCATAGGCAAGGACTTCATGACTAAAACACCAAAAGCAATGGCAACAAAAGCCAAAATAGACAAATGGGATCTAATTAAACTTAAGAGCTTCTGCACAGCAAAAGAAACAATCTTTAGAGTGAACCAGCATCCAACAGAATGAGAAAAAATCTTTTGCAATCTACCCATCTGACAAAGGGCTAATATCCAGAATCTACAAAGAACTAAAATGAATATACAAGAAAAAAATAAACAACCCCATCAAAAAGTGGGCAAAGGATACGAACAGACACTTTTCAAAAGAAGCCATATATGAGGCTAACAAACATATGAAAAAATGCTCATCATCACTGGTCATTAGAGAAATGCAAATCAAAACCATATTGAGATACCATCTCACGCCAGTTAGAATGGCAATCATTAAAAAATCAGGATACAACAGATGCTGGAGAGGATGTGGAGAAATAGGAACACTTTTACACTGTTGGTGGGAGTGTAAATTAGTTCAGCCATTGTGGAAGGCAGTGTGGCAATTCCTCAAGCATCTAGTTCTAGAAATAACATTTGACCCAGAAATCCCATTACTGGGTATATACCCATATAATTATAAATCATTCTATTATAAAGACACATGCATATGTATGTTTATTGCGGTACTGTTTGCAATCACAAAGACCTGGAACCAACCCTAATGCCAAACAATGATAGACTGGATAAAGAAAATGTGGCACATATTCACCATGGAATACTATGGTAGCCATAAAAAATGATGAGTTCATGTACTTTGCAGGGACATGGATGAATCTGGAAACCATCATCCTCAACAAACTGACACAAGAACAGAAAGCCAAATACTACATGTTCTCACTCACAGGCTGGTGTGGAACAGTGAGAACACATGGACACAGTGAGGGGAGCATCACATACTGGGGTCTGTTGGGGGTTGGGGACTAGGAGACGGATAGTGGGGTGTGGGGAGATTGAAAGGGATAACATTGGGAGAAATACCTAATGTAGGTGATGGGGGGATGGAGGCAGTAAACCACCATTGCATGTGTATACCTATGTAACCATCCTGCAAGATCTGCACATGTACCCCAGAACTTAAAATATAATTAAAAAAAAATATATATATATATATATATATATATACACATATATAATAGAAAATAATATTCTAATATTCAGAAATTAGTTTCGGGATTAGTTTTATCTGAAGCTTCTTCATAGAATTGAAAATGTTTTTATTTCTCTTTTTAATTACCTTATGTTTTATTGAAAGGCAAATTTTCTTGTATATTTCACAAGCAGTTTTTTTCAATTAATACCTTTCTTCCAAAATTTTATACTATTTAAAATTCTATAATAATATGCTTGCAATTTTTTTGGTAATATTATTTATAGTAGGGAATCTTACATACAAAATAACTGGATATTACAATTCAAAATAATTCTATTTTCTACCAAAGACAATTTGTTCTTATTTTGAGGATATGTTATATGTTCTAATGTATCTCACACCGTATCTAAATTAAGTTTAATTTCTATAATAGCATTTAATCAGCATTTGCACTGTACATCTGAACAATTTTAAGGAAAAATCTGATATGTATTTTTAAAATATTACATTTGGGAACAGATCCATAAATATGATATGTAACTTTTTAATTGTTTCAAAGAATGTCATCACTATCAGCACACTGAAAGACACATGTTTTTGAAGAGCAAAATCAAAATATGGCACAAATATGGCTTCTAGATTTTTGACTAAAATTCTGGTTTGCACACCTTTATCTTTGCTATATTTATTAGAACCATTTACGTAGACTTGTCCTCAACAATATCTTAAATTATTTCAAAAACAATTATTCATATTTTCTGAAAATTTACATTTTTAAAAATATTCTTTTACAAATAAATGTATTTTAATTATATTAATTAGTTTGTATCTGTCTTCTTTCCAATATATATGAAACAGTATCATGTTTTACATCTAGATGCATCACTAAACAATTTTTTATTATATTAAAAAATAGTTTATTGAAAAAGTTCCCTCACCTGCCATGTATAAATGTAGCAATTCCATACTATTTAGTGAGTACCTCTTTGTAAATACAAAGAGAGGCAAGAGAATGAAAGCTTGTGACTACTGAAAAATGATATTTCCTAATGAAAGCATTACTACAATCATGCTATTTAATAGGAGGGATAGGAGAAGGTTTTTTTTGTTTGTTTTTGTTTTTGTTTTTTTACCTAAGCACTTTCACAAATTCTCCCTGAACTCTGAAGCACAGTCTGTCTCCAACATTTTCAGAGGCACAATCTATGAAATGTGCTGGCATTGATACATAGTTACCTTTTCTTTGAAGGTCAAGACATTTGAAGAAATATATCCCTGAAGGCTGAACAGTGATGATGATATTCAAGGTGCTCATGTGTCTATGAATAAGGTAGTGGCTCTACTATTACTAACTGCCAACCAAGAATAGTGATTGGGGAAATTTGTGACCATGTACCTATGTTTAATAATGCCAGATGTAATTGAGTTTTATTATTTTAAAATTTATAAGTCAGTTTTGTAAAAATAATACAATTTTCCCTATGATTGAATTACATTCAAATAGAATTTAAGAGCTGAATAGATTAGAAACCACTTAGTTCATTCTTCTCATTTTTCCTATTAGAAAGCTCCTTTATAGCAACATGAACGGATTTTGAGGCCATTATCCTAAGTGAACTAATTCAGAAACAGAAAATCAAATATCACGTGTCTTCACTTAAAAGTGAGAGCTAAACAGTTGGCACACATAAACATAAAAATGAAAATAGCACACACTGGAGACTCCAAAAGGGGAGAGGGTGGGAGGCGGGGTGAGTTTTGAAAAATTACTTAATGGGTGCAGTGTTCAGTATTTTGGTAGTGAGTACACTAGAAGCTCAATCCCCTCTAGAATGTCATATATCCATGTAACAAACAGACACATGTACCAAGTGACTCTAAAACAAAATTAAGTTAAATTTGAAAAAAGTTATAAGATAAAAAAAAGTAAACTACATTTTAGAGAAAGAAAATGACTTGCCCAAACATCAGAGCTTAAAATCAACAAAACAGGATTACCCTGTTGGTTATTTCACTTCTACAGTCATTATCAACGTATGTTGATCGCTGACATATTAGGCTGGTGAAAGCAAATGAAACCTGTAGGAAAATGCAATGATTTCTATCAAGTTATAAAAAGTAGTACTTGAAGAAAAAGAGATTTCCACAATTAATTTGTTGTATTTTCTCAGTTTTTCTTCATCTAAATGTGTCCTTAATATAATGTGAGGAAGTGATATACCATAGATATGGATTTAGTAAAATTTCACAATAAATAAATGACAGCAGACTCCAATGAAACACAAAAGAAAGTGAAATCATAAAATAAATTCAAATACTAAAAATTGCTTAGATAAAAAAGGAAATTTAGAGCTGACATTCTATATAGAATTTCAATTAAGTTTGACAGCTGTTTTATTACCAGATTTGATACATTGCATTATGAAATGATAATCCTTTTATCAGCATAAAAGTTTCCTGTAATTTAGGTAATAAGATCCTCATATAAAAGCTAAAAGTTTTAATACCATAATTTTCTCAATTTTGCAGTGACTTTCATATAAAATGTTAAGAAGAAATACATTACTAAAACATGGAAAGAATAAAACAACTTAAAATTGATGAATAACCAAATTACATAATAACTGTGGTGGGAGAAGTGTAACTTACGTGTACTCTCATTCTAATTTGAACTCATGTATGGCATCACAAAGGTTTTCCTAAGTAAAAGGTAATTGGTCTGAATAGTTATAAAAATTCCATTTAACCTCAGGTTCAAGTGAATGCTTAATGGAATAATATCAGCAGCCTAAACTAATGATTGGATGGAAGTTAATAGCCTAAATGCACAAGAATTTACAGTTGAGACAGCAAAACACTGCACCACATTCATAGAGGATTAGAAACAAAAAGATCACAAGAGAGCACAATTTTAAAGAAACAGAATGGGAAAGTCATTTATCCAAGGGCAAAAATCAAAACAGCAAAAAAACTAAGATTATTAAATTATCAAATGGAAAAAGAAGAGAACATTTAAAAAACAACAATGGAAGAAAGTAGATATTCACACAGCTCCAAAGTAACACCCCATTCAGTATTTATTTAGTACAAGGAATAAAGTAAGATTACAACAAAGAAATATGGTAGATACTATTTTAATCAAATGATCACACTTAACATTACCAATAATGGGACAGACTGATATGTAGCTTTTGATGGAGTGCAATGGGAAGGACACAGCTTCATTTATGTGATTTCCTTGCCAAAAAATATTTGACCTGGATCTAATAAAGATAAATTCACCAGAAACATTTCTATTTTAGGATGTCCTACATTGACTAACAGAGACTCTAATAATGACATTGTTTGAAATAAAACAAAAGGTGTTTGTGTGCAAGGGGAATTTTCTAGACTAAAGGAGATCAAAAATATATGACAGTCAAATGCAATGTTTGACCTTAGACTAGGAAACGAAAAAATGAACAAGGATACAAAAACAATATTATTGATACAATTGGGAAAACTTGAATATATAACACATATTGCATAACAGTTCTACCAATTTCAAATTCCTTGGATATCATAATAGTATTATAGTATATGTAAAAGTGCCATGATATCTGATGATGCATATAGAGTTAAAGGGACAGAAAGAAAAAAAAGCACTTAAATGTGATATTAAAAAGTAATTAATTGATGTGAAGATTATACAGATGTTCATTGTACTATTCTTGCAACTTTTACATAGGCTTAATATTTTAAAATATTAAATCCAAGCAACAGCAACTCCCAGTGTAGATTTAGAACAATATATATGCTTATAGTTGTGATCTCAATTTGGCATGAAGTTAAGTTACCCTGGACCAAATATGCATATACCTTGCTAATAAAATGGATGTGTGCTATAAAAAAATCAAATATTCATAAATGAAAAACTACAATGAATCTTAATCTATCTATAATACAACTGTCAATGCACAAAAATCAAACACATACTTTATGGTATTACCTGAATTATCAACAAAATATAATAAAGGGATTACAGGAATCTAGAGATGGTTTTTTTAAACCAAAAATAAGATCGTAAGTCCCCCACTGACTGAATGGATCCCCTCTTGGCTAAGTGGGGCCCAGAGAAACCTCAAAACTGAGTTTCTGGCCATGACAGTATGGGAGGTCAGACATGCCTTGCTATATCCTCTCCATTTTGCAAGTTTATACACAACTAACTAGCACTAATGTTAAAATAGAGATCCTAAGATTGACAGAACAGACTTCTTTTGCCAATAAAATACCAAATTATAAACAGGACCTAAGGATATGTCAGGCAAGGGTTAAGTTAGGAACTCCCACACTTAATGATTAAACTATGTTTTAATGGCCACAAGGCTCTTGTTTTTCCCTAGCAGCTAAACAACTACTTTGCTCAAGATAGGCAATATTAAAACAATTAGAAATTCTTTAGATCACAGATTGACGCCTGTTCCACCAGTCATGACTATAGCTTTGATTGGACAAGAGAACTGATTTCAGTAACTTCTCCTGACAAGAATGTCAGTGACAATTGGGTGATTCTGCTGCTTTACAAAGATTGCTCCCTTGTGGGTTTTCATGTCCTGCAAATACAGTTTGGCTCATGGGGCCTAATTATAATACATTCAAATATTAAGTCTTCACTCTAAGATGAGCATGACTTGTATGTTACATGCATGCTTGTTCAATATACATTGGTCAGGAACAACTTCATGAATACTCATAGTTCCTCCTGTAATCTGTTGAATATTTATGTTTACCAACGCAGTTAGCATAAAGCACCTACACCAACTCCTCTTCCTTAAATATGCCTGTCTCTGTTCTTGGCTGGAAGCATGCTTCCCAGCCTGTGGGAAGTCCACCTTGTAGCTTTATAAAAAATAAAGTCTCATTTCTCCTCTTCATTTCTAAATTTATATATATCTATGTGTGTGTGTGTATTTTAAGATTGTTAAAGACTCAACAATATTCTGTAATTCATATTTGAACATATAATGTTTTATGTAAAAGCCTTAATTCTAATATGTTTAAAACTGCTCCTAATCAAGTAATATATACTAGGTCTTATACACGTTTACATATCTTATTCACATTGCTCTGGGAACACATGGTAGTTCTAGTTTTTCCCTCATGCTACCGTAGATTCCAAAAAATCCATGAGAAAGATATTTTACATATTGTACCATGAGGATGAGGAAAACAACCACCATAACTATGACCCTCAAAACATAAAAGCCCTGTTCGTGACACTATGCCTTGAAATCATCAAAATATGTCTACACTCCTAGTTCAGACTTTCATATGTGAGTTAATGAATTAACATTTAAAACCATAGCATGGTGATGTCACCATTCAGCCAACAATTCAACTTGTTGTGTAACCATCTTTGCCTAGTCTTCAGTGTTTTTGAAATTTAAAGAAATAATCAAGTATGTTCTTATTCCAATAAAAAAGCAAAAATTTATTTTTTTAAAAAGTTTACTACTACTAAGAAACCTACAAAAATAGATAGAATAAATTTTAGTGTTCAATAGCACAACAATATACCAATGGTTAATAATAATTTGTTACATATTTCACAATACCTAGAAGAGAAATTGTAGAATGTTTCCACCACAAAAAAAGATGCATGTTTGAGGTGATGGATATCCTATATACCATGAGTTAATTACACATTGTATGAATGTAACAGCATATCACATTTACCCATCAATATCTACAATTTGCCCGGCATGGTGGCTCACTCCCGTAATCCAAGCACTTCGAGACGCTGAGGTGGGTGGATCACGAGGTCAAGAGAACAAGACCATCCTGGCCAACATGGTGAAACTCTGTCTCTAGTAAAAATACAAAAATTAGCTAGGCGTAGTGGCACGCACCTGTAGTCCCAGCTACTCGGGAGACTGAGGCAGGAGAATTACTTGAACGCGGGAGGCAGAGGTTGCAGTGAGCAGAGATCACACCACTGTGCTCCAGCCTGGCAAGAGAGCAAGACTCCATCTCAAAAATATATACATATATATTTAAATATAAAAATTATGTTTACATAAAAATATTAAAATATTATCATAAATATGAATATATTATAAAATAGTATTTAAATATAAAAAAAATATATCTACAATTTGATGTAACAGTAAAAAGTAAAATAATAAAATATGTTCAATGTATATCAAATAAACAGCTGAAAAACTACAAAAATTACCCAAATTTATCATTTAATAAAATTGATATAATCAGATCTGCTGAAGTCTATGATTCTCCAGTTTTACTTGCTTATTATATTAATCTGAGAAAAAATAAATGCTTTACATGAAAATTAAAAGAACTGTAAGCATATATCATATATATAAATATGAAATTCGAAACTATAAAGATTCTAGACAAAAACACGGGAGAAACTCAATGTGATGTTGGGTTGGGTGACAAATTTTTAGTCACAAACCAAAACCATGATTTACAAAAGAAGTTAGATGAGTTGGATTTTATTAACCTGTAAAAAATTATTCTGTGTAAAGGATACTATTAAGAAAATTAAAACGCAAGTCAACAAACTGGAAGGAAATATTTGCAAAACACATATTTTTAAATAAACTTATGTCTAAAATATCTTTTAAATACCTCTAAAGATACAGGGAAATAATACAACCAAGATGGCAGACTAGGAGATACCAGCCTCCTTTCCACACACACAAACTATATATATATATATATATATATATATATATATATATATATATATATATATATTGCTGGAGTGCAGTGGCCAGATCTCTGCTCACTGCTACCTCTGCCTCCCAGCTTAGCTGGTGCCCAGAGTGCACACATGTGCAGAGAATCCTTGTCAATTGAGCCCAGGGTGAGAACTAGCTTACTATGACCGTGGCTTTAATGTCTGAGGTGTGGGAAGGTGGAATACAATCATAGATCCATGGTCTAGAGTGTAGACACTTGCAGGGAAGCTGTGGCTTGGGTATTAGAGGCATGCATGGGTTTGGGAGAGGTAGAAATTTTAGTTCTGAAGCAGTACAACTGCCACTCCTTCTTGAGGTAGGAGTGTGCAGTCACATCACCCTCTCTAGCATTCCCCAGAGGGACCAGCTGTTGGTTACACCAGTGGCAAAAGATGCTGGTGTTCTCTGTGGAGCAGACTACTAAAGGCCACGGTGGTTCCCACCAGGTGGCTTGTACTAATAACCTCTGTCATTCTTTATTGTTCCTAGCCTTCTCCTGACATCTCAGGTATGCAGATTGCACCAGCTATCCTTTCTGTGTTTATGTTTCTCCAGTTTGTTTTTTTGATATACTGTGTTTCCACAGATTTGTAAATGAATCTTTGAATCTTTCCAGTACTATTTTGTTTTAGGATAGCTGTCTCTCTCTCTCTCTCTCTCTCTCTCTCTCTCTCTCTCTATATATATATATATATATATATATATATATATATATACACACACATATATATATATAAAAATATATATATCAATATATATAAATATATAGTT
>CAUYQU010060356.1:0-44402 GCA_963574635.1 Cheracebus regulus
GACTAAAAGGGCACCCAGTCCCGTACACTCCGCACCAAGAAGCGCCGTGCCGGCCAAAAGAGTCGTGCTAGGAACCCATGTGGCTCCTTCGCTGGGGATCTCCCAGTCTGTGGGCATCAAAAATTCGTCTGCAATTGCGGAATCCACTCGCTCTCTGCGCTTTCACTGGGAGCTACAATCCTGAGCTGCTGCTATGTGGCCATCTTGGATCTCTCTCCGCCCGGTGATGAAGTTTTTCTGTTTCTTAGTTTTCCTTTGGCGGACACCCGTTCCCCACAAAGCCGGACCTTCCCAGGTTCGCTGTGCTTGCTGTGAAACTCTCAGTCCTCAGTGCTTCCAATTGCTGTTTTCCTTGTGGGGTTGGGACCAGCCGAGCCCGTCTGTCCTTATACTCCGCACTGGGAAGCGCTGCGCTGGGGCACCGGCAAAACAGCTGCGCCGACCAAAAGAGTCGTGCTGGCGAACCGTGTGGCTCCTCTGCCCGGAATCTCCCGGTCTGTGGGCAACAAAAATTTGTTGGAAAGTGCGGCGTCCACTCTCTCTCTGCGCTTTCACTGGGAGCTACATTCCTGAGCTGTTGCTAATCGGCCATCTTGGATCTCTCTCTCAAGTTTTATCTTTTCAATGAGAGTCTAATAAGCACACTGGCTTTTAACAGAGTGGTCAGTGCCATACCTTACATTGCTTCTGCAGTCTCCTTACTCTCCCTTTTTGTGAGTGGATTCGTGAATCCACCTGACCCTGATTAACTGAGCTGTGTAAAGAAAGGCCCCTCACATGGCCAGACGTTGGAAGATATGCAGTGTTTCAACATTGAGTGTGGAGGCAGGGAAACAATGGGGAATTCTCTTAGAGTAATAATCCATTTTAGGTCACTTTTCACCACTGGACTACATAAGTTGGGATATAGGCTGTATGGCTATAACAAAGACCTAAAAATACAGTGGCAGAAATACATTTATTTCCCTCAAATACAAGATGACAAAGACAAATAGCCTGGGCCAGTGTGACCACTCTGCCACTTTCAACACATGGCTTCCAGTTCTGGGTTCCAGGCAACTACTCCAATTTCCTAGGTTGGGAGATCAGCAGGAGGAAGTAGTGGACATTTCCCTTTTTTCCTAAGGCACACATCACTTCCTTCCTTGTCTCATTGGCCCAAACTTGATCACATGGACATATCTAGCAGCAAAGGAGTCTGGGAAATGCAGTCTCTAGATGAAAGTCTAGGCATGCAATTAAAATTCTGAGGATTTCTATTCCCCAAAGGAAGAAAAGATGAATGGATGTTTGGAGCAGTTGACTATCTCTGTCCTGCACTAATACATTTCTCTTCTTGGTTTCCCATGAAGAAGCAGAGATCATGGGAATTGCCATGGGGCAGCACTTATTATGGACCAGAGATAGAGGTTGCCACAGCAACCACAGTAACTGGCTGGTGCCACCCACAATGCTATCTTTTCTTCTCCACTCTTTATAAAAATGACGTCTCTAAACAAGCAAGTTTGTAAGAAACAAATGCTGAGGACTGAATGTCCACTGTTTCTTGGCCATTAGTTCTTTCTAATATTCTGTTAGTCTTTAGAGCCAGATACATCTGGGTTCAAATCCCAGCTCTGCCAGCAGCTATGTGGGGGCCTCAGTTTCTTCACCTAAAATTAGATACTCTATTACTAGCTGCCTAGGGTTAACGTGCAAATTGAATGAAAGAATGTATGTGAAGCACAGTGCCCGGCAAGTAAAAGAAACTCAGAAAGGATCCTAACTATTACCATTACCAGAAAAGACGTATTCTACTCTATAAGAGCCTGGTTTGCCAGTGTGATCAACGGACTTGTGTCAAGTGTGGTGAAGGAGACCCTAGGGACCTCCAGAAGCCTCCCATGCTGACTCTCCAGTGCTTACTGGGTCCACCTCTAGGGCCAGCCTCACCCACCACATTGGCTTGAGGTGGACCGAGAAAGTCTGAGTCAATTCCTTCTTCCAGTGCTGGTCCCCAAAGAGGGTACAGACTTCCCACCAAGCCCTACCTCTCTTGACTTTGGCCTTCCTGGCTTAGGCTGAGCCTCTTGGGAACACAGCAGCCAGCACCTGGCTTCTGCATGCAGTTAAACACCCAGAAATGAACCCAGGAAGGTCAAAATGCTTTCTCTCTGTGAGCCATGTGGTGACATGCTTGACTATTGCAGTGTTGGTTAGACACTTTGGCTTTGTAGGAGTCTGGGATTTGGGGGTTATCTTCTTCAGATCCACATGGCCCTAGTTTAGAATCTGGGGTCCCCAGCCGGGATTCCCGTCTTTTGGAAACACCTCAGCCAGCCTAAGGCATCTGCTCCAATGGTCTCCATGACAACCCTAAAGAGCCTGCAGTGAGCAGCCAGCAGAGTGCCAGCCAGGAGGCCCATCCCACTAATTGGATAATGTATAAGAAAGAGCTGATCACACCTGGCACCTGAATCAAAGGGTGAACTCACCAGACATGAATCATGCCAGCCTGTTAAGTAGGTACAAGCGTTTTTATTCCTAGCCATAGAAGCAGCCTTGCTTGTAATTAGCCATCATCCCTAATGTCTGTCTAATGCCCATAACACCCCCGAGAGGAGTTTTGTCATTCTTATTGTGAAAATGAGTAAGAGACAGAACTTAATCAGAACTCAAGGCTTCTTGTTTCTTGGGTTATTTAAGTTGGAGTGAATGTTTGTTTTTTACTGACCAGCATAATGTCAACATTGCCTTTAAAAACCAGGAAACAGAAGAAGAAAAGGAAAAAAGGAAGAAGGGAGAAGGAAAAAAGGAAAGAGAAAATGGTGGTTAGATGGTGCGGTGTGGAATCAACATAAGGTTACCAAGTGTGTATGATTTCACAGATGTAAATACCATGACTACTACTGTTACCTACTCCTGTCACATCTGCAGAATCTAAGACAAGAGTGTGAGAAAAAACAGTGAGAGTTCTAAAGGATGATTGGCAACTTGATTCCCCATCCCCCAGGGTTCCCATTTTCCTAATTTCTACTTAGACTAGTTACAACTTCAGCATGTCCCACACATAGAAATCAAAGGGCCAGGCCTCCGCACCAGGCTGCACCCAGCACAGCCAGTCTTCATTCTTGCTTCATTGCAGAAGGCTTGCATTTGCCTCCAAGGATGTCCTGGGCTCCAGAAACCAAACCTTCCAGCCTTTGGACTTTTTCAGCTACAAAATATGGATCAAGTATGAACTAGTAACAACCCATTAAAACATATGTGTATGGTTTGAAAAGATAATATATTTTAAAATGAAGACAAAGACTTAGCACTGAGTAAAAGTTAAATATTGTTGTTTGATTCAGTCTAAAAATAGAAAAACAGAAAGTGGTGTCTGATAGTTTATGGGCATGAAGGAAATCAAGTTTGGGCAAAACAATCTTCAGCAAAATTTTACAGCTGACTCACAGATCCTTACAAGGCAGAGGCTGTTAATATTAGGGAAATGAGGCAGCACTATGAATTGTGCTATTATGTACCTGGTGAAATTTTAGGAAGGTGAATACGTGAAAGTGGACCATTGAGCCTGAGCTTTGCATGAAGGGATAACACCACTCTGTATCCCAGGAGGGCGGGTGTCCTGATCCTGGCTTTATTATGGCATGACACACACATTCGTCAACACTTGAATCACTTTGTTGGCCTGCTGATGTCCACAGGCAGCCACATGTGACCACCTCAGAGCCCAGTGGAGAAACGCCTGCAGCTTTGGGAAGGACTTGCTGCAGCCTGCTCCCGCCCCAGCCAGCCTCCTTCCAGACCCATTGTTCTCGACACATAAGAGGCCTGGCAAGTCTCAACTGGGGTTTAGAGTGCCATCCCTTATCCTACAAATACAGAAGACATTTTTCTCTAGTAGCTAAGAAAGGCCTAGCGCTGTATTACAAGAGTTCATTCATGTAAACAGTAAACGCTAGAAATCGAATTACGCTTAGATGCTTTCTTGGGGAATTCTGTTATTTGTTTGATTGTCCCCATATATTTTGATGGGAAAGATGGTCCTATGTTCACTCAGACCTAGACAAAATAACAATAGCTGTCATGTATCAAGTACCTGCTATGGGACAGGTGGCTTATACGCATTTTTTATTCAATCATGTGGCTACTTTAGTCAGTAAAGAATGGATTAGAATGTTCTTGTTTGCATTTTAAAGACCAGGACACTGAAGCGATGAATAATTAACAATTTCACAGCTAATAAATGAGACCCAAATGCCACCCTTTCTGACCCTGAGACACCCTCCCTGGCACTCAGCTGCTGTCTGCCCAGCCAGGGATAACCCACAAGCCCTTCCCCCGCCCTTGCTGGGCAGCTCTTGCTACAGTCCTCACCTCCTCTGTCAAAAGAATTGGGTCTTCCAGCATTTCTCCAAAATGCTTCACTTTGTCATTCAAACCAAGAGCGGTAAGAGCTTATTGCATGAAGAATAGTCAAAATGTTATTCTGTAGACACAGGAAAAAAAAGTCTTGTGAGGGGATTTTGAAGAAATAATTACATCCATTTTTTTAAAGTACTGTAAAAAATATCCTGCGAATTCAAATTACTTAAAAGACCAATCTAAATTCACAGCAGTGTTTAGGGAAACTTCTCTAGTGAATTGAAAAGGATTACCTGGAATTTAGTACTTCATTGAGTTTATATGAAGTATCAATACTGCATTTTCCCTGAAATGGCTCACCACATCGGCTACATGTCATTGTGCATGCTTATTCAGCTACGTGAACACTCACTTTCACAGCAACCTCACTTCATGTGAGCCCAGTGTCTCCTGCGTAAATAAACACCCCCAAAGAACAGCCATAAGAAAACGCAGCCTCTAACTGACCAGCACTTCATCTTTTCTGGCTGCCTAATGGAAAGGGAAAGACAGCGAAAGTGGCACACTTAAAGAAAAAGACCCCAAAGGGTGCAAGGTCCAAAGCTTTTCTGGAAGCCAACAGCTTGTATGTTTGAAGAAGTGACAGAGAAGAGAAACACTGCAAGAGGTTCTTCAGTTCCCCACACCCAGTGGCGTGAGAAGCGCTGGGGGGACCCGTCGGGCTCTACAGGGGACACAGCCCTCCAGGAGTCAGCACAAGTCGACGGGGCGTTTCTCCACACTGGACTTCCTCTAAGCCTCTTGCCCGTGTGCACACTGATCTCATCCCCTTCACATTATAAGGCCATTACTAAGACTCACCACTGAAAAGTGAGGAAACTGAGGCACAGTAAGGCCACCTGCCCCAGAGCTGGCAGAGCAGGTGAGGGACAGCCCAGGATACCTCCATCTTATGACAGTGCTTCAAGAAGATGGGCATGGAAAATGCAGAATTATCTGCAGGAATATTTCAGTCTTGCTCTTTTAAATGATTCCATCTCCTAAAATAGAGCTACAGAAGCTACAGGTTAGGCTGGGTGCAGTAGGTCTTGCCTGTCATCCTAGCACTTTGGGAGATCGAGGTGGGCAAATGGCTTGAGTCCAGGAGTTCGAGACCAGCCGCTGGCCAACATGGTGAAACCCCAGCTCTACAAAAACACAAAAATTAGCCAGATGTGTTGGTGTGTGCCTGTAAACCCAGCTACTCAGGAGGCTGAGATGGAAGGATGCCTTGAGCCCAGGAGGCAGATGTTGCAGAGAGCCAAGATCACGCCACCACACTCCAGCCTGGGCAACAAAGCAAGACTGTCAAAAAAAAGAAAGAAGAGAAAAAGGAAGTAGCAGGTTCGATGATAGTTCATTTGTGCTCATTTCAAACTGCAATGGCCTATAATAAAAGCACAGCCCAGTGACACGGGAGTGCTGGTTATCTCTCTCTCCTCCACCATTACCGCACCATGCGGTCACACGGGGGGACCACTGCCTTCCTGACGTGAGCTGCCCAGATCGCAGGCACAGCAGCCAAAGGACACAGAGAACAAACCTCTAAAGCAATGACAAGCCTCGCTTCCCTCCCTCCTTCCTTGTTACCTTTTCTACTTATTTGTTTCTCCTGCCTTAAACAGGAGTGTGATCAACTCTGCCGCAAAACAAACGACCTTTATAATGCCTTAAAAGTCAGTTGCTGAGTTCAGCAGTCTAAGGGGCAAGCATAGAATGTGTTTTCTTAAAAGAGAAAACAAGAGTTCACAAGAGCTAGTGGTGGGGCCCTTTTTCTCCTTTCTTTCTCCTCGAGACACAAGAGAGGAGGAGGAAGATAAACAGCAGAGCCCTATAAATGCCCTGGGGCCCATGACTAGTCTAAATCATTCTGCGCCTGAATCGAAGGCCGCCAGAGAGGCTGGCAGGCGGCAGGCTCCACTGTGGGCCAGTGCCTTCCATCACTTTCCTCATCCGGAGGGTGAAGAGCTGGCTGAGAAGGGGCCCAAAGAGACAATTACACAACAGCTGCCCCACAGTGCGGACATATGTGCACTCTAACTGAGCTGATCGAATCAACTCTGAGAATGCAGCTAGTTTTTAAAAGTGGTTAAATCGAGTTAATGGGTTATTAAATATTGGTTTTCAAAGGAATCAGTATTTATGGTTTTGTCCCATATCCAGATTCACGTAGGCAGGCTCAGGATTTGAAGAGCTCAGAAGGCGTTGACATCGGATGTTGTAAAGGACAATAGGGCGGGACTAGGATTCCGCATCCTCTGAGGAGTGATGGAAGAAATGCTACAGCAAGCAGCTGTCCTCACCTTTGGCCCTGCTGCGGTCACTGTGAGGCTGTGAGGTTCCACACACCTGGCTGTACCCAGACCCACTCAGCCCGCAGATCCAAGACGGATGGCACCCCAGCACCCGTGTTCTTAATCCCCAAGGATGGCACTGCCTTACAAGGCTGGGGACCACTGCCCAGAACTGCTGGCAGGGTGGCATCCTAGTGTCTTATCTTATAGGTACAAGCATAGCTAAGAGTCCTGGCCACACCTGTCATTCAGGCAGAAAGGCCTTGCTACCAGGAATCAGAAATCAATTTCTTTTGTAGTTAAAAAAGAAAAGAAAAGAAAAAGCAGAAGTAACATCACCAACAAGGCTAGTTTCTCCCCACCCATGGCAACTGTAAAACTGTCTCACCAGAAAAAAGTGAAAAACTGACAGCCAGAAACCTTTTTATTCCTTTTGTTTCATGATCTGTAGAAAGCTTATGACCCACAGGAAAAAAGAAACTGGAACCAGTAGCAGAAAGGGAGCTGGGGTGATCTCCTAGCTCCAGAGGGGCAGAGCAGGACACAAAGCCTCACCCAGGAACTGCAGCTCCCTCTGGTCAGAGGGCTTGTCTATGGGCAACGGGAACCTTTGTTAGCTGAACACACGTAGGCCACTATTCTGAGCACAGGGGTAGCTAGACCTCAAAAAGTCTCAAAAGCAAATGGAAATTATAAGGGTGAGAAATGAGAAAGGAAGAATCACATTTCATACAACTGCTATAGAAATGCCAAGCAAGTCGTCTGTCTAAGTGTGTGGCACATTTTCCAGCAAGTGGGCACACACTACATTACACTGACATAGCGCTTTTTAATGAGGTGTCATCAAATGAATCCCCACAAGGTTTTGATGAGCTGTGTAAGGACCAAGACTTGCCTTTTTTTTTTTTAAGTAAAAGTAAAAATGAGAACACGCAGGAGCACAGAACTCCTGCTGAGTTTGTCTCCTCTGGCCTGCACCTGTCTTCTTTCCCTCACAGTTTTAGGCCAGCCCCTGGGGAAGGAGATGGAGTCTTCCCATAGAGCAGTGGGTGATGAACGGCCCCATCACTGTGAAAGGTGCTTGAGCTCATGGCAGACACTATCCCTCAGCATGAAGGGCCAAAGCCCTTAGACAAAGGCAAGATGAGATCCTTGTCCCAACCTGGGAGGGTGGAGCCCAGCCAAGGAAGCTCAGCTCACTGTGGGAAATTGGGGAATCAGTTCATGCGTCCCTCCAGACAGCACGTGACTACATGGCAACCAGCAAAGAGAAGGGTCCCATTTTTAAAAGGAGTCTTGTTAAATCAGATATCATGGTGACTTACCCTTAGGAATGAATGGCGCTTTCTGCCTTGGAGAAGCTATCCTCAGGGCACATGGCTCCTAATGGAGGTAAATGGCACGTCCTGGCATTGTGCAGTGCACATCCACTTTGTCACCTTAAGGAAATAATCTAACATCAGAAAAGCTTTGTGCCCATAAGGGTTCACTGCAGAGTCTTCCTTAGAGCAGTGAAGAAACAACCAGAGAAAAGTTTTCACCTGTAAGTGATTGGGTCAGCAGAATAACATGAAGTTAGTGAAAGTAATGTGTATGAAGAAAATGCCATGTCATTAAAATATTTGTGAGGCAATAAACGTAAAACGAGGAGTGTAAAATGTACGCATACTGTGATTCTGGTAGTATGAGAATGAACAAACCTACTCAGAACAATAAGGAATATGGGAATGAAATCGACCACACCAGGAGCTGCAAGGAAACAAGGGTGATGTTGGGAGAGGTGGCGCTGTCTTCCTTCCTTTCCCTCTTTAAGTCTTTTGCAGATGTGTGCAACGTCAAAGAGCAGAGGCCGCTGCCTGGGGTTCTGGACTTTCCTTCAGCCCACAGGTCTCCCAGCAAGCCCCGTCTGGGATCTCAGAGCCGCTGGTGCCTACGTAGCTGCACTGGTGGAACAAGAGGAAAACTCTGCACAGCACAGCACAGCCTGCACTCCCTCCCTGTTACATCCCCTGGGAATGCCCAAAACACTAATGGCCTGATTCTCCACTGACGAATGATCTGGACAATTCTGGGCTGGGGTTGGGCCTGTGCTCTGGAAACCTCTCCTTCTCTCCAGGTGGTCTGGGGGGCAGCAATGAGGTTCCCTGAAGTCCGTGTGCAGGAATCTGGCTCCCGAGCTCCCCATGGGAGAAACTGATCCTCCATGGAAGAGAGGTGGACTCTTACCTGAGGTCACTGGCTTTAATTCGGGAGGGGGGGAAAATCAGAGTATCGTGTCAATATTTATGTTTGTTTCAACTTTAATACAATCCCTTAGTCCTAGGTGCATGCCCATCACCTCCACCTGCTCACCACACGTCCTTACCCTTACCTGCCTTCACCTCCACCACTGAAATCTACTGTCCCATGTTGATGCTAGACACTTGGCCTCAAAGATGGGAACAACCAGTCTTTTCAGAATGGAAGAGTACAGACTTTGTTATTTTTAAAAAGTGCAAGAAATATGTTTGTGTCCTGGAGACTTCGAACACCAACAGACGCCTGGGCCAGGTTGTGTCTATTGCACAGCCGCAGCCTGGACTTTGGTTTACAAGCACTGAGTGTGCTGGCAGCCACTCTCAGCACTGCCAGCTAATGTTATGCTCACCACAGACATCTTGATGTGGGAGCAGCTTTAGGGATGAAGGGTGTGGGATGCAGGATGTAGGCTGACCTCTTTCAATTCAGGAGAGCCCTCTTTCTCTGGGAAAGTTACTTTATTACTCCTTAAAGAAAGGAGAAAATAAGGTACATTTCACTTGAGACTGTTCAATCACCACGAGAGGTATTCATTACAGGCTTCAGCCTCCTATATTGATTTCACAGAAGTCATATGAATAATAATAATCCATCTCCAGCCTCAGCACATTTTTATTCCTGTCGTATGGCACACCTTCACAGTCGTCATCTACGTAGGAATATGTGTAGCTCTGCATGCTGGATGCTCCTTCAGCCCACGTGGGGAAACATCCTTCTCCCCAAAGAATCCATGTCCGGAATTTGCCAGCAAGCACATGGATGGATCATCTTATCCACCACCTAGGCATGTCCTTCCCGCATCTGATTCTCAGGCTCTCTGTGAACACCAGAGCCCATTAGGAAGAAGAAAATCCCTCTGCACCCCACCCCCAACCCTCACCCTTTTCCGGGGAAGTACTTGACTCTCCGTGCCCACTTGGATAAACGGATCATTCTACCTCTTCAGATGGGTGTGGAAAAATCCCTTTAGGAAGTCAGCTATCATATGAAACTAGCAACGTACATTCTCCTTTCATTTCTTTTTTTTAGACAGTCTCACTCTGTCGCCAAGGCTGAAGTGCAGTGGCACGATCTAGGCTCACTGCAACCTCCTCCTCCCAGGCTCAAGTGATCCTCCCACCTCAACCTCTCAAGTAGCTGGGACTATAGGCACATACCACCATGCCCGGCTAATTTTTGTATTTTTAGTAGAGATGGGGTTTCACCATGTTGGCCAGGCTGATGTCATACTCCTGACCTCAGGTGACCCACCTGCCTCGGCCTCCCAAAGTGATGGGATTACAGATGTGAGCCACTGAACCCAGCCCTCCCTTCATTTGTAGAAGTAAGACTGCACTTACTCTTATAGCTAGAGGTGTTTCCTCTGCAAATAATTTAAAAACCAAACCAAACCAAAAGTATCTCTGTAAAAATATAAAACTTTTATCTCATTTTGCTCCCTAGTAAACTAGTTGAACTAGTTAATCTAAATGGCCAGATCAATTAAGCCTTCTGGTCTTTTCCTTGTCTATACCTACAAAGAGATCATGCATCTAATTCTAATATTCCTAACCTGGGATCCATGGATCCCCTGAGAGTCCGTGGATGGAATTGGAGGGAGGACTATATGAGCACAGATGGGGAAAAATAAACTTTTATTTTCATCACCTGTAACAAAAATTTAGTATTGACATCGGCTGGGAATGCAGGCAAGAAACCACAGGGGCGTGGGCAATACTTGCGATGCTGTGGTCATAGAACTCGCAGGCCTCTTCATGGTACCCTGCAGTTGCCGCAAATGCAGACATGGTTGGGTCCCTTTCGACATAGTATGTGTGTCATACACATTTTTAAATACTATCTGAGTTTTATTCCAGGCTTGACACCACCAAAAGTTCCCCTTGCTTAAAAAGTAGGAATCAGTTAAGCTACAAGACATCAGAAACATGGCTCAGTTAGGCAGCAAATATGTCTGCATTCCAGGTAACACCAGTTATGATGGAACTTGTAGGGTGCAGTCTATTTTTCAAAGTATTTTCAGACTTTATTCTCATCACAAATATTCCAGGGAGGCAAGGTAAACACAGGGCAGGTTTTATCCCCTCTCAGAGCTCTGAAGCACAGAGAGGTTTGGCAAGCTGACCAAGGTCACACAGCTGCTGAGCGGCGAAGGGGATGTTTGTCACCTTTACCCACATTCTCTCAGCAGATATTTAGCCATCTCCTAGGTGAAGGTGAGAGGGGCTGTGTCCTTCTGTCTTTCATCTGCTCCCTTTATGGGAATCCAGTCTTCTATTATGCATCTTGGATTGACAGATCCATCATTTATTCAGTCCTCTAACCTCCTCCCCTGCCGCCGAGTCGTGTATTATCACAGCCTGTGGCTTTTCTAGGGGA
This sequence comes from Cheracebus regulus, assembly GCA_963574635.1. Classification (NCBI taxonomy): domain Eukaryota; kingdom Metazoa; phylum Chordata; class Mammalia; order Primates; family Pitheciidae; genus Cheracebus; species Cheracebus regulus. The sequence goes on from CAUYQU010060356.1 coordinate 11,355, forward strand.
ACCAGCCCATTTCACAGAGGTAGCTGTGGCATGGGCGCCGCTAAAAAAGGTGAGTGTGTCAGAGAGACAGTGCCCAAAGGGGAAAGACTCGGCTGCTCAGGAAACAGGACAGCCAAATAGGAGAGAGGAGAGACGAGAGACAGGGACAGGCAGCCACAGCCAGCAGACAGAGCAGAGTGGGAAGAGCAAGAGCAGGCTGTGCGGAGCAGGAATGGGAGAATGGGAAAGAATGCAGAAGGGGCAGCAGACAGTGACCAGAGGCCCTGAGAGCAGGCCTGGCCTGGGTGGGAGGAGAGGAGATGGGGCGGGGTCATGGTGGATCATCCCCACTTGATGTATCTCTGGAATAAACATCTTACGTCACAATCATAAATCCCATGCATCTGTCCATGGTGCTCTCTATTTTCAGAGCAATTGTCTTCCTCTGTCTTCTTGCAACAGGCTCCAGGACCAGAGACAGGTAGGCTCAAATCCCACCCAGAGTCTCCAAGCTGCAGGGCCTGAGCCCATTCACCTGGTTTCTTCACCTGCAAAGCCTCAGTCTCTCATTGGACACAGTCTGTATGAGGGATGGAAGGAGTACGCATTGCCAAAGAGCACCCGGCTGCTTCACCCCCTTATTGGGCACAGATGCCACCTTGTCAGCCTTCTTCAAGCAACATGCTGACCTTGCGGCCTGCCCTTACCTCGGCTCCTTCTCCCTTCACTGTTTTTCAGAGCCTGTGACACCATCTGATGTCCTACATAGTAAACTCATTTATCTGTATTGGGAGGTGCCCACTCCCTAGCCCTGAAGTATGAGCTCCCAAGAGCAGAGATGCCGCCTTGCGCTCCCCACTGAGTCCCTGCCCTGGGACCCACCTGGCCCATGGCCCCTGCTTAGCAGCGCGTGTTGAAGGAACTGATTAATGAATGCAGAGCATGGGGTGCACAGTGAACAGTTGCTGGTGCATTTGGTGGCCACAGACTCCAATGTCATCTGCTATTCCTGCTCTCAACATCAAACTTGGCACCAGACAGGGGAGGGAGCTCTGCCCGCAGCTTGCTTTCTTCATTTTGGTGGCTGCAACCTGCAGGGAATCTCAGAATCGGCCCCATCGGACAGGCCAGGGCCGACCTGGATGAAGTGACGTTCTTGGGGGTGAACTCAGAGATTGGCCTGCACCTCTCCAGGCTCCGAGCTGTGTGCTATCATCCTGTTGCTGGCAGGTCACACTAAGCAGACATTTTTTTACGCAACCATTTTTGTGGTGGGCTCTCCTGCCTAGTATCTGGGACATCTGCCGGAAATCAGGCCCTGTCTGTGGGATTCCGCAGCCATCTCAGCTGGCGTCCTGCTGCCGTTGACTGAAGCCACAGCCTGGGCCTGCATCTCAGGCGACGGGATTAAAAAGACAGTGTGGCGTGGGCCATCAATCAACCCTGGGGTTTTCATCCAAGGTGAATTTCATGCAAAAATAAAATCAAAACCCCAGGTCTAAAATATCCTCAGGGGGAGGCGCGAAGGAACTCTGCCTGCGGTGGGCGAGGCCGGGACCGCAGCATCTGGGATTCCTAATTATAGGGGAACCCGGGTTCAAATGTGTCCTGTGTGAGCTGGGACATGCATGCCTGCCAGGGCCTAACTGTCGCCTGCCGCCGGCTTCCCCACAGCAACCAGACAGAAACAGACTTCCCTGTGTCTCAACGAGCTCTCACTCACACCTGTAACGTGGTTTCTACCTTTCTCTTAAGGATCAATTTCAGATTTCAAGCCAATTGGCACCCCACCTCTATTCTTAGATAAAGCCCATTTGACCTAAAGAACCATTTCTTTTTTAAGTTCTCAGGGCTTGTAAAAGATGTTTTCACTAACATCCTTGAGGGAAAAAAAATCTTGATTGGCAAATGTGTTGGGAAAGTCACATTTCTTTCCCATCTCTTCTACCCAAGGAGCCTCCTTTGTCTCTTCCTTTCATGTTTTCTAGACCAAGGATCTGACCAGTAGGCAGTGGGAGCGCTAGAGATGCCCAAACACAGCAGTGAAACCCTAAGAGGGCTTCTAAGGATGCTGTGGGCTGGCTGCTGTGGCCCACAGGAGTTGGGGAGAGTTCTCGTTTGTTTCAGGGACTCCTGAGATTGAGGCGATGGTGGAAACATTGATCTGGAGAGTGAGAGCTGACACCAGAGGAGGACAAAGCTCTCTAAGGAAGTGAGGGTTGAAAAGCATTGGATAAAAATGGCCAATTACACTCGCTTGCTTAATTCTGTGCACCCCCAGACTCTCTGAGATAATGAGTTACTTATAAGAAAATAAATCCATAAAAAGCAGCAGAAAGTAAAAAACAGGACCATCAGAAAGCCAGGAAACAACAGTAATTCCTGTCAAATAGAAAGAAAAAAAGAGTTATGTTGCTGGATAAACAAGAGTAGAGACAACAGCAGCCTAAACATGTAGGGCAGGGGCAGAAGGAGAGGGCAGTGCCGTGACCCTAAGAGCACAGCGGTGGAGGAGGGAGTCATACCCGGTGTACTAGCCAGGGTTCTCCAGAGAAACAGAACCAACAGGAAATACCTCCTATTGGAGATGGGGGATAGTTATCATACATCTCACATTATAAGAATTGGCTTGCATGATTACGGAGGCCAAGAAATCCCACAACCTGCCACCTGGAGGCTGGAGAACCAGGAAAGCCAGGAGTAGACTTCAGGGGTGAGATTCAGACCAAGTCCGAAAGCCTGAGAACCAGGAAACCAAAGGCCAGTTTCAGTCCAAGTCCAAGAGCACAAGCGCCAGTAGCGCCAGGGCCCGAGGGCAGGAGGAGATGGATGTTCCGGCTCAAGAAGCCCTTCTTCTGCCTTTTCGTCCTATTCAGGCCCTCCATGGATTGGATGAGGCTAGCCCACCTTGGTGAAGACATCCTCCTTACTTAATCTACCAATTCGCATGCAAATCTCTTCCCAAAACATTTTCAGACACACCTACAAATAATGTTTGCCAAATATTTGGGCATCTCTGAGCCCACTCAAGCTGACACATAACATTACCTATCACATCAGGGTGGCTGTTCCAAGCAGTGGTGCCTTCTGCCCCAATCTGCTGGGCTGAGTGATGGGCAAAACAGATTCCCACCTCAGGCTCCAGAGGACAATGGGGTCAGAGCCGGGAGGGGCAGGAGGAATCATCTAGGAGGACTCCCCTTACCTCCCGTAGGAGGTAAGCCTCCAGTTCACCTCACCCACCCGAACAGCATTTCCACAATCACCACAGGCCCATTCCTGAGATCCACCCTCTCCTTGGGAGAAGAACAGGGACTGTCAAACTAGCTGTTGAAAACTGAGGATAATCACCTCACATCAGAGAAAATGAACATTAAGAAACAGATACGTCAATCTAACAAACAAAAACATATCCAAGAATGGAATTGACAAAAACCAAAACATTTTAAAATTAGCATCATCAATATCCTCAGAGAAGATTAAAGAGGATATTATATGGTCATCCCTTGGTACCCAGGTGGGACTGGTTGACAGACCCCACAGAAGCCCAAATCTTTGGATGCTCAAGTCTCTGATATAAAATTGTATCGCTCTTGCACACAGCCTAGGCATATGCTCCTGTGTACTTTAAATCCCCTCTAGATCACTCTTAATACCTCATAGAATGTAAATGTTATATAAAGTTGTTAGACTATATTTGTAACATTCTGTATATTTTTTATTGTCGTGGGTTTATTTTTTATTTTTTTCAAATATTGCCAATCCATGGTTGGTTGAATCCACAGATGTGGAACCCATAGATATGGAGGGCTGACTGTATACATGAAATTCTAACAGGTCCTAACCCCCATAGGTGAAGTATCTGCGCTTTGCTCAGCAGCCACCTCCCTCCACTTGCAGAATCCCCAGGAGTATCCTCCGCATCTGTCCTGCATCCCCAGCTTTACTCTTGTCAGTGGGCCATCTCAATCAGCCTGCAAGATACCACCCACCACCCTACAAAGGTATCTTGTTTACATCATTATTTACTCACCTTTATTTACATCACCATCATTGCCCTATTTCTCTACACCCATTTATGGGGAAAAAAAAAAAAACACCCAAAAGCGAGTCCTGCTGTCTTCACCATCCGTTTCCTGTTTTCTCTCGACCAGACTCCCATGTTCTCGCGTCCATCACCCTCTAAGATTGCTGTCGTAGGTAATGTTGATGGCACAGTGCCAAATCCAGTGCTGGGCACACTGAGTCACTGTCCCTCCCTGAGTGCTCCTTCCCGGGCCCCTGCCGGGAGGCTCCCTCACCTCTGTCGAGTGTCTGTACGTCCACGTGCGTGGCCTACTAGGAGACCCATCTCCTGGTTCTTTGTGTACCGCAGCGCCACCCTCTCTGTCCATCTTTATGCTGGCTTGTTTCCTGTCCCTAACCATAGCCCCACCTAATGTTGACACTGACTCAGCTCCGTGAGGACAGGCTCCTGGCTTCATTCAATTCCCGCACCCTGGGGCCCATCAGTAAAGAACATCAGGAATAAGAAGGGCGTTTTGACTGCAGATTGGCTTTGTTCACCTCTCATTGGCTCCATCATATGTGTTTCATTCTATGTTTTTTAAAGCTTTTGAGATTGTTTTACACTCACAGAAGAGTTGCTGAATACACAGAGTTCCTGTGCCCCCTTTGGCTGCCCTGCCCTTGTGCTAGCATTTTACACATGCCATCCTACTTCAACCTCATAACAACCGGAGGGGAAGTGCTGCTGATATTCCAGCTTCACAGGCAAGAAAATGAGACGCTGAGGCTTAGCACAGGCCTCAGTTCACACAACTGGTAAATAAAAGAGCTTAAGAGAGGCGCCTGGGCGATCGAGGGCAGGAGCCTGTGCTATCAACCACAATTCCACACTTTGTGTCAATTAGATAAGAAAAAGAACGAGAAATCAGTATTGGAAAACAATAGAAAAATACAGTCATCATTTGAAGACTAAATGATTGCATACCTTGAAAACAAAGGATAATCCCTGACAATTCATCACATCCAGTAAGAGAGTTCAATATTTTCACCAGATGAAAGATCCACAAGTAAAAATCAAGCTTTTCTTTGCACAGCAATAACCAAGAAGGAAATATAAGAAAAAAATCTATTCACAGTAGAAACAAAATCGTATAGTACCAACAAGAAATGTGCAAAACCTACCAGAAAAGAAAAAAACTTTAAAAGCAGAAAAAGAATTCCTGAATATATGGAGACAGACATACATCTTAGTGAAGAATCAATACTGTAAAGTTACCAGTTCTCCTCCAACTAAATCTATAAATTACAATCAAAATCTCAGCATGATTTTCTGCAATATTTTATGAAAAATCTAAACACAAAAAAGTTGAAAGAATTTCAGTGAGTACACATATACTGCCACCTAGACTCTGCTATTACCATTTTACTATATTTACTTTGTCACAGACTCTGTTTTTTCATCTCTCTATCCACCCATCAATTCATGATTTTAGTGCATATGAAAGTTACAGGCATCAGTACACTTTACCCCTAAAGGCTTCATATCCATCCCATTAACTAGAGTCAATATTTGTTTACAGTTTTTAAAGAAAAATTTACATGCAATCAAATGCACAAATCCTAAGTACATTTCCTAAGATCTGAGATGGATATGCCTGAGTGACACAAACCAGTGTCAAGTAGGAAACATTAATGTCACCTGGAAAGGTATCCCATATGCCTGCTAGTCAATTCCCAAGCTGGCTTCGAGGCTACCACTTTTCCGATTTTTTTTTCCACCATCATCATCTTTGCCTCCTCTAGAAGTTCATACAAATGGGATCTTATAGTCTGTACTCTTTTGTGTTTGATTTCTTTCACCTGGCATAATTATTCTAAGATTCAGCCAAGCAGTCGCATGTATCCGTACCTCAATCCTTTTTAATTCCTGTGTAAGACTCCACTGTATAAATCAACCAGTCTGATTATCCATTCAACTGCTGATGAATACCTGATATATTTCTCATCCAGGTTTTAAATGAAATTTGGCAAGCTAATTCTAAAGTACATATGGTAACTGAAAAAAAGTACAATGGCCAAGCAGAAATTTATCTGAAGGGGAACTTCACAGACATGAAACACATGAAAGCTATGAAAGCATATTATACAGCCATGATAATGAAAAGAGGGGATTTTGACATCAAAAAGGAAAACAAACCAACTGAAGACAGTTTAAAAGCCCAGAAACAGACTAATATATATGAGAATTGTGCTTAAATAAAAGTCGACATTTTAACAGCCCTCACTAGGAATTACATTAAAATTTGAAAAAAAAAAGAAAGAAAGCAAAGAAAAGAAAAGAAGAAATTGTATAGAACATGGGAAAGCCTTTCCTAAGGAAAGCATAAAACCCAGAAGCCATAAATGGAAAATCTGACTAATTTAATCACATAAAGTTTGAAACCATCTGCACAATGAAAAACAGAAAATTTAAAAAGATAAATGTTGGTTTCAAAAGAAAGTATTCATAACCATAGATATTTTCTAAACTCTAACTAATCAGTAAATATAAGATAATGCCTAGAGAACTGTGCAAAAGAAATGAAAAGTGTCATGGAAAAGAGGAAATATCAATGGCCAGTGTGTGTCCTTCAATGTTCAATCTTACTCATCATCAACGAATTGCAAATCAAAAAGCCATCAATTGACAAAGAAAGTTTTTTGTTTTTCGTTTGTTTGGTTGGTTTTTTCTTTTTTCTTTTTTTTTTTTTTTTTTGAGATGGAGTCTCACTCTGTCACCCAGGCTAGAGTGCAATGGCATAATCTCGGCTCACAGCAACCTCCACCTCCTGGATTCAAGTGGTTCTTCTGCCTCAGCCTCCCAAGTAGCTGGGATTACAGGCATGCACCACCACACCTCGCTAATTTTTGTATTTTTAGTAAAATTGGGGTTTCACAATGTTGGCCAGGCTGGTCTTGAACTCTTGACTTCAGGCGATCCACCCACCTCAGCTGGGACTACAGGCATGAGCCACCACACCCAGCAGACAAAGAAAGTTTTTAACGTTTAAAATAAACAGTGTTGGCAAAGTTTGAAGCACTCTCATATATTTTGTTTGTGGGAGTATAGATAAACAAAGCCTGCATTGTCAATGTGCACATCAGTAACCCACTTAAACTTCTAGCCTTGTATAGCTGTGAAAATACTGAAACACAAACCTTGTGGTATTGATAACTTGAAAACTCAAATGTTCATCAAGAAGAAAATGATTAAGCAAAATACGATATGCTCATACAATCTGATATTATTCAGCTCTTTAAAATAATAAAGGAGAGGCTAATACATGTAAAAAATGATCCATGTATATGCACATCTACAGGTTTATCAAGGCAGAGAAAAATCCTTGAAGGCTGCATAGCTGGAGCCATTTCCAAAAAGTGAATTTTTATTCTGTTTACTTGTCTGTTGCTTAGATCTTTATAATGAGACTGTATTGCTTGTCTGTGACTTCTTTGTTTTTTTTATTTTTTAAGAGTAGGGGAAAGCTGAGGAAGGCCCATGATTTAGCGTTCCTATGACTCTTGAATATAACACTTTAAAATTATTCATACCACTTTTAAATACAGTCTTAGTTATCCCCATCATCATCGCCATCATCACCATCATCATCATAATCCAGGCTTATAGTCATGGAGTGCCCTCTGTGCAGGCGACATGTTACATCTCTCATGTCTGATGCCCATCACCATCCTGCAACAGGGATATTGTTATCTCCTTTTTTTTTTTTTTTTTTTTTTTTTTGAGTCTCACTCTGTTGCCTAGGCTGGAGTGCAGTGTTGCAATCTTGGCTCGCCTAAACCTCCACCTCCTGGATTCAAGAGATTCTCCTGCCTTAGCCTCCTGAGTAGCTGGGATTACAGACACACACTACCATGCCTGGCTAATTTTTGTATTTTAGTAGAGACAGAGTTTCACCATGTTGGCCAGGCTGGTCTCAAACTCCTGGCCTCAAGTGATCTGCCCACCTCGGCCTCCCAAAGTTCTGGGATTACGGGCATGAGCCACCTCATTTGTCCTTGTGATAGACAAATAATCTGGGGTTCCGGGAGGTTATATATCACCCAAAGCAGAGCAGGGATTGGAGCCATTGTTGGACTCCTGCTTTTCTCTCCCCCCCCGGTGGCTTCCAGGAGACTTGTCATGAGTGGGGCCCTTTCAGAGGCCCTGCCCTCCCTCGGGATACATTCCGGATGCTCCCACAGCCCTGGTTAGCATTGCACCACTTCCACACTGGAGCTGATGTCTGCAAGGGCATCCAGCTGGCCAAGCCTTCCCCTGGGTCAAGTTGGCCATAGGATGCCAGCAGGAACACCACCGTCTTCATATACTTATACATACATGTATACACACACATATACATACATGTACAAACACACAGATAAACTCACATATATATACACATTTTTACTATAAACTCAGCTTCCCTGGGCACCAAAAATAATCATGCTGAATAGAATTGGCCATAGCAAAAATTGTAAAGAATAATAAAGCATCCTCACATTTTCTTCTCATTTCCCATTCAGCACATGGTGTTTTTGATGTAGGTTGGGCATCAGATCACATCATGGACAGGGAATGCAGGTATGTGATGACCCCCCGATGGACTGGACCAGGTATTCCTCCAGCTCTCCCACCCCATTCTTCTGTGCAGAGTGCTTGCCAATGCACCATCCCTAGCATTTAAAAAAGCAAACAGTGTGTTCTGGCTAGAGATCTCCCCTTCTCTATTTAGCCATGTGCTTCTCCCCTCACTTGCTTTGCCTTCAGAAGTCAGGGCAGACTGCCTGCCTGAGCCCAAATGCAGCACTCAGTCTGTCTAAGGTTCTAAGGCTGCCCACACTTCTTCCCTCCTCCCAGCCTGTTGCTCTTTATGCCTTTCCCTGGGCTACCTCCCACCTCCACCCCTCAAGAAAAACTACCTCCTTACACACTGATGAAAGATAGTGGCTTCGAGTTGTCCTCATCTTATTATATATGTGTAATACATACTTGAAACTTTCTACAGCCAAACACGAGAACTCCCGGTACTAATGGGTACCCATGAAATCCAGAAGGGAATATTTTTGGGGAAGTGAGCCTTTTGCTTCCCAATGCCATCCGTTCTCTCTTTTGGTATTTGTAATTGCTACCTTGATGTCATACAGTTAAAATGAGCATGCAGAAAGCAAAATGTCATCAAAATTCTTCCAGGAAGTGGCTCCCTGCATCTTGTGGACTTAAAGGTAAAAACACACACTTAACCGTCTCCAAAGCCAGTTGTTAGCAATCTTTTTAGAGATTCCATTTTCACAGGAATTCCAGAATCTCATTTATTTACAGCTGTCCTGCATCAGCAATGAATACATTGAATACAACTGGAGGCACAAATTCCTCCCTGAGTTTAAAATGTACATTGATGTCTAGTAAATGGCTCTCAGAGAACTTCCCTGGGTTCCAATCACTAAGGGGTGCCAATGAATCATCCAAGATGAAGAAAGAGAGAAAACACTCCTGTTACACCTCCTTTTAGAAACAGCATGGGAGGGGTGGGGGGCAGGTGCCCTGGCTCACGCCTGTAATCCCAGCACTTTGAGAGGCTGGGGCGGGCAGATCACCTGAGGTCAGGAGTTCCAGATAAGCCAGGGAGACATAGTGAAACCCCGTCTCTACTAAAAATACAAAAATTAGTTGGGCATGGTGGCAGGCGCCTGTAATCCCAGCTACTCGGAAAGCTGAGGCAAAGGATCACTTCAACCCTGGAGGCGGAGGTGGCAGTGAGCTGAGATAGTGCCACTGCTCTCCAGCCTGGGGGAGACACCATCTCAAAAACAAAACCCAAAACAAAAGCTTGGGGAGGCTTCATTTGGAAAGATGGCTCTTGTCAGCTAATGTGGGAGCCATGTGAGTGTGCAGAGGAATGGACAGTGAGGGTGCGGAGCTTGTAGATGCTCCACACCTACCAGTGTGAGGCCAAGGGCCCTGCACTAGACCTCACAGTAGGAGGAGCTATGGGTCCAGCAGAGGGCTCCTTTCCCTGCCATCTTTCCCCAGCCCCTGACCCCGAAAGCTAAACCTTTCTCTAGATATTAATACTGGACAAATAGGTCAAGATCTTCTGCTACCAAGATGTACGTGGTCCAGCCCATAGCCCAGATTTCTGTGGCCTGTTGATGCACACACTAACTCTTGCTGTTGTTAGCTCTCTTCCTTAATAGATAACAGCACTGACTTTTCCTTAAGCATGATATTCTGGAAAAATTTGTGTGATGCCTGCTCTGGTCTAGCCATGTGACAGTCTTTTCAGAGGGACTTACATGTTCCTGTAGGCTTTGGGACTAGAAACACCTTGTCCTGGGAGATGTCTCACACTTTAGTTGAGCAAATGATTTCCCTTCTCAACTTTTTCAGAATGAATTCACAGACACAGGATTTCTGTCTGAATATGTAGAAAACAATGATCTCATCCCATCCACTCACTGTCCTGACTGTCAGAACCTGCCCTTACAAGTTCCAAATCCAGCTGTGTTTCTTCTTCAGTTACAAAAGGACTAAGAGGATGATCTATTTTAAACTGTCATGGGGCAAAAGACAATGAGAATCACCGATTCAATTTTTGTTTAACTCTGTTAAGAGAAACTCATTTATATCAAGCCATACTGGGAATATTGAAGTAGAAGTCAGAAGGGAAGCAATGTGGCCTATAATTTAGGTCTGGCCCCAAATATATGCTCTCTTATTTCTGGCACTTTCTTAGCCCAAAACAAACCTTATATATTTCCTACATCATTCATTGTCTTGTACTTGAAAACATATTTTTCTCTATATTCATCTATCTTTTTGGGCCTCCTATTCCTTGACACTTTTTTTGATATGAGAGTCAACTTTCTCCTCAACCTATCGAAATATTCTCTGACTTATTATTGAATGAATGCATTGGCTCTCACCCCATTAGAGGAATTTCCAGACTAAAAAGTACACTGGGCAGAGCCACAGACACACAATCACATGTGTGCATGCGCGTGCATGCGCGCGCACACACACACACACACACACACACACACACACACACACACACACACAAATCTCCAGGCATCTCCTGCAGCCTTTGGCTTCACACATACCACATCACCATGCTGTTGGGAATGGGGGGTTCCTCTGCTAGGTCCATCCAAGCACCCAGATTAAAATATGGTGACCATTTTATTATTTTATCAGATCAGAAAGAAGCCACAGCCTTTAAAATACAGGTGCACTTAAAGGAAAATTGAATGAATAATTTTAAACAGAATATGAGTGTGGAAATCCAAGGTACATAACAACTGCTGACCTGATGTTCTTATGGCCAATACTTTTTAGACTACTGCTATGCGTTTACTGAACCCCTGAGGACAACTTTAATGGGTTTTGAAAAAGCCTGAATGTGTCACATTATTCTAGATGATGACAGTAACAGGTTGGGTGACCTGTGAAGCAGATTCATGCTCAAAACAAATGATTGTTTGTATTTTAAGCCTCTGAGTCTGGGTGTTTGTTATGCAGAAGTACTGAGGTCTGGGACATCCCTGTGAGTGCCCCATCTTCCTACTCCAGCAGGTTATTTTCTATCAGCCCAACCCTGTTTCTTCCTTTGGTCATCAGCCTCCACAAGATCACTGAGCATAATGAGAGATAATCTACGTTCTACACCCAAGAAGTCCAAAAATTTGGTTCCAAAACTTCCTACTAATGTAAAAAAGTATAAGGAATCTTGGCTCCATATAACTATCAATTTAGTGCACATTTCAAAATAATTTCAAACGGTAATTTCAAAATAATATATACCAATATTTTTAACATGTTACTATGACATATTATGTACTAATATGTTAATAATTAATAGAAAAGATGACAACATTTAATATGGAAACTTCCCCTGAAGCTCATGGTAGAAAATTATACCAGTCCTTGTCCCCTGGCAGGAAATAAGGAAATAAATGTAGAGTATCTGAACTGAATCAGAACCAAGTATAATATACCATGCAGCTGCTGGCATCTGATGCATATGTTGGCATAACATGAAGACATGAGAGTCTTTCCCAAATGAATAATTATCTGTTTGGTTTAACAGGGCCTATTTCATCCAGTTAGCAGTCCTTATATGCAGAAGGATGAAGATATTGGACAGAACATGCTCAAGCCATCTGTGATGAGGGCTGCAGGGATGTCACAAAATCTTCTCCCTTACATGTGTGTAGACTTGCTGTAGGTGGCATGAGTAACTGTGGCATAATAGTGATAAGTATGTAAAATAAGGGGAGAATTCATTGTCATTACTTGTTTTCTTCCCTCCTCTACCTGCAGAAACATCACCACAGTTGCTTGGGAACTTTTCCAGCAATTCTCCAGAACTGATGGCAGATCAGATTCGAGGTAGTTGGCAGGCGATGACTACCTAGCTGTTGCAGTTAAATGGAGATATAAAACCCTGCTGGATGGAAGGCCCATACTCTCCATAATGACCTGAAACCCAGGAAGAAAGTGCTCTGTTCTCATCATCATGTGTCTGAATTGTTACTCTTCAGTTTATCTCTGTTATTTCCTAACTCACAGAATGGGAGAATATCCCTGCTGCTGAAGAAAGAATATTCCTCAAGGGACACTATAGTGGCCCGTATTTTCCAAGGATGGCACCAACAGTATGTTCCCAATCCACAGATTCTTCTGCAATGCAACAGTCAGACCCTTTGACCACGCTGTCCGGTAGAACACAGCAGAGGGAATGCTGTTCCACCCATGGTCGTCCTTAACAAGTCTGAGAACTTTGACTTCCTGCTTTGTGGAAGCCAAGTGGCTGTGAAAGAGGTATGGCTATCTGAAGACCACCATCCTGTGAGTAGTCTAAGCTCCACTGATGGGCCCTGAGGGATAAAGATGTCACATAGAGAGGGCAAAGCAAAGAGCTGCACCAAGTGACAGTCCTAGCCAGGTGGAACAGAGAAGAATCACCCCAGAAAAGCCCCTGAAAAATTCAAGACACACAAAATCATGAATTTTAAGCCATTACTGGTGTGTTGAGGTTGCCTGTGACTCTGCAATAGATAACTAAAGCGGATTCCAGTGTTTACTCCAGTTTCACCCAATCTCAATCTTCAATGTAGGATGCCGTCTGATTACCAGTTAGGCTCTGTGTCCTCTAAGGGAACAGGCAGTCAGCAAGTTCATGATGTTTACTAAAGCAAAACTCGATGTTTGACCCATTGCACTGGACACAGATGGCTGCCTTGAGAGTCAGGGCTCCTATGGTAGATATGTCTTTATTTTATAAGCAGAATGACCATGCTTTCTGAACCACAGACCCAGGAATGTGGTTTGACAATTAGAAATGCAACCGGCCGGGCGCAGTGGCTCCCGCCTGTAATCCAAGCACTTTGGAGGCCAAGGCGGGCGGATCACCTGAGGCTGGGAGTTCAAGACAATTAGAAATGCAATTAGGAGGCAAGAAGGCTGAGTATTTTAATTCATCACTGCCCCAGAAGATATGGAAATTATACTGGTTGTGCTTACTGTCTGTCTTGTTTTTATAAATAAACCTTGGACAATGTATGTACTCTTCATGTTTCTAATCTTTCTGCTGGTAATAAACTACTACATCCTTCATAGACTGTAGAGCTTAAATGAGATAATTCACATATAATCAGGAGACTACATGGCACATTGTAGAAGTGCTCCATAAACATTAGCTAATTTCTGGTCTTTTAGTTGCTATCTCTTTATGTCACTTTCATGTACCTTAAGTATAGTAAGTGTTCAATAAATATTTGTTTATGGAAGTTAAGATTGTTTGTTAATTAGTATATTAGTTGGAGTATATTAGTTGGCTACTGTTGTGTAACAAATTACCATAAACTTAATGGCTTCAAACAACATCCATTTATTACCTCACAGTTCTGTACGTCAGAAGTCCAAGTGGAGTCAACTAGGGTCTCTACTTAGGGTCTTTCAGGACTGAAATTTTGGCTGTGCTGGGCTCTAATCAAGGTTCTGAGGAAGGATCTGCATCTAAGCTTACTCAGGTTGATGGCAGAATTCCGTTTTTTGCTGTTGAATGACTGACTTCTCTATTTCCTTGCTAGCTGTCAGCCAGGGGCCACTCTCAGTTCCTAAGACCATTTATATTCTTTGTTCCATGGCTTCCTCTATCTTCAAAACCAGTAATAGTTCACCAAATACTTCTCATACTTGAAATCTCTCTGACTTACTTTTCTTCTACCAATCAGATAAAACTCCACCTTAAAAAAAATACATTTAGGAGGTACAAATGCAGTACTGTTACATGTATGTGGATATATTGCATGATGGTGAAATCTGGACTTTTGTGTACACATCACTAAAACAGTGAACATTGTACCAAATAGGTAATTTTTTAACTTTCACCCCTTCCCATTTCCCTACCTTTTGGAGGCTCTAACATATACTATTCCACTCTATATGTCCATGTATACCCAGTGTGGAGCTCCCACTTACAAGTGAGAACATATAGTATTTAACTTTCTGTTTCTTATCTAATTTATGATAATGGTTCCAGGTCCATTATCATAAATTAGATAAAACTGTATATAAAACTCCACTTTTAAAGGGCTCATATGATTAGGTTAGCCCCACCCAGATTATGCTCCCTATTTTAACATCAACTCATTAGTGACCTTAATCACACAGGCAAAATTTCTTTGCTATATTGCTTAACCTAATCATGAATGCAGCACTAGGGGCAGAGATCGCTTGGGCCACCTACAGTTCGGTCCACTACAGTACAAACTCTGGCCCCATAATTCACTCTCACTTGCAGAAAACATTTACCTGCTCCCCAAGGTTTCTCATCCCATTATCATGCTAGTAAAGTCCAGAATATCACCAGCTCAAAAGCCCAGAGCTCATCACCTACTTATCTAAGTCAGGTGTAGATAAAGCTTCTGAGTGTGACCCATTAAGTACAGCTCCTGGGGTACTATTTCTCTCCACCTATGGACTTGTGAAATAAAAGAGACAAGGTATCTTTCTCCAATACTCCCAGCACACAATGGAGGAAAGAATAATAGTTATAGAACTCAAGTCCAAAATTGGAGAAATGGAAGGTTAGAAGGAGTCATTTGTTTCAATCTGTTTTGAAACCCAGTTGTGCAAAATCCACCAGGTCCCAAAGTCTGGTAATCTGTGTCTCTCACCTACGCTGGACTTTCATCTCTACCTTCTGGACTTCTAGTCCAGCTCTTAGAGTCATGCTCCTTTTTTTTTTTTTTTTTTTTTTTTTTTACAAAATGTGACATGTGTTTGCAGCTGGGCAATTTTATCAGTCTGCTTTTGCCATTTTGTAATATTTATATTCCATTTGGTCCAAGTTGGCATCTTTATTTTCTGCTAATGTTTTTTGATAAAATATTTCCACTAATACAACTTTTTTCTAAAGTGTGTGAGCCTTGAGTGTACTTTTACTGGGTTTCTCTGCATTGGACAGAAGCTATACACACAAATCTTTATCTAATAATCTCTTCTCTATCTTTGGCTTCTACTTAGAGTGCTGAAGGCTAGTGTTTTTCAGCTTCCCAGAGGCTCTCTAGTTTGATTAGAAGATCTACATGGAACACTCTTAATCCCTTGGGAGAGTTGAATGAATATGTATGGCTGAATACACTAGACTTCTGAGCTTTCCAGGGTTTCAGCAAAGAGCTGCACAAATGCATATTCAGCCTTGTCTTTAGGTCATAATTTTTGCATCAATCTCTGACTTTTAGGGGTATTTTTTGCCACCTGGAGAGGCTAAACTTTTGAAATGATCAAGTCATTGTCCTTTCAATAAGTCTTCCTTCAATTTATCTTTCTTCTATCACACTTTACTATAAAAAGCAAGAAAACACCAAGCAGCGCCTTCAACACTTTGCCTGGAAATTTCCTTAGCTATATATTCCAGTTAATCACTTGTGAGTTCTGCTTTCTGCTTAACGACTGGACACAATTTTGCACTAAACTTTCTGCAATTATATAACAAGGGCCTCTTTTCTTCAGGTTTCTAATAATGTGTTTCTCACTTCCTTCTTGGCCCACATCAGTAGTATCCTTAAAGTCCAGATTTCTACTAGCAATCTGTTCAAAGTGATTTGGCTTTTTCTATAATGCTTCTCATTTTTTTCTGAGACTTCACTGGCAGAGTCTTTAACACCCATATCTCAGTCAACCAATCAGACTATTAGAGTTCTTTCTAACCCATTACATTAAAATACTGAGTCCATACTCTCAGTGAGCCTGTATCAGTAAAGGCTCACTCTTATAAACAGACCTTTCTAAGCAGAGAATTCTCCGGCCTTGCTCTGTTAAAACTCTTTCCTACACAGCTGTCAATGAAGACATGGCAGAATTTACATGTCTGAGCACCCCCACCCCAGTTTCCTTGCCTCTGTTCATATGTCCCTACTCCAGTTTTCAAAATCCCACTTCTTCCCAGTCTGTGATCTAAATTTCACAAAAGACAAATTGTGAGGCAAGGATTTCAATTTGCTTTGTAATTCAGCCACGACAGACTCGGACTCTGGGTTTAATCAGTTGCTACAACAATTGCAGTGCTTCTGGCATTTGGTAGGAAGAAAATAGGGATGCTAGACATTCCACAAAATAGCAAACTTCCCCTCATCTCATATGACTTTTGAATGCCCACTTGGATTTTCACATAGATGGAGCAACCTGCTTATAATGATCTGAGCCAATAATCTAATTCTTTACATGTAAATACAGGGATATTTTTACACAGGTTTAAAATTCATTGACATTTCCAAGAATATACCCATCGTGTAAATTAAGAGGAGATTGTTCTCTGTTTTGTGTGGAACTTTATCAAGAGTGGCTTATCGTTTTAGAAAATCACATTCCTTATGACAAAACTACTTGTGATGCTTCAGTCACAAAAACAACACTTGTATCATCAGTCTGCATTCATGGCTGGGGCATTCAAAATGATTGTGTGTGTGTGTGTGTGTGTGTGTGTGTGTGTGTGTGTATGTCTTTGGGTGTGTATTTATTTCAAAATGTCAAATATAGAAACAAAAATTTTAATTGAATATTGTTCTCCTTTTTTCAAATTCGATCTTTTTATTTTAAGTAGGTACAATAATCTATTAATGGTTATCTCCTTGTTTCTTAGTGATGTACTGTCTCTTCTATTACAACACATGTGGTGATGAATTTGTTTACGTGCTGCTTCAATTATCTATTTCTATGCACAAAGCACCCTGAAAATAGTAGCTCAAAACAACAAAACTGTGCATTGTCCCTCACGGTTCTGTAAGTTGACTGGAATCAGCAGGATGGTGTTTCTGACCCTCATGGTGTCATTTACAGTCATCTGGAGGCTGGGTGGGCTGGGACATTTAAGGTGCAGCACAGCAGGTGTCAACAACATCAACTAGTAGCTTCACTTTGCTGCAAACTGGAGTGCCTCAGTTTCCCTCCAAATGGCCTCCCCAAGGTGCCTGGGCTTCTCCCAGTATTATGGGGGAGTTCAAAGAGACAGTGTTCCAGTGTGGAACAGTTTCGCCTTGGAAGCTACAGATCGTCACTTCCACTGCATTCTATGACACAAAGCGAATCACAGGTCCAGCCCAGAATCAAAGGGAAAGGAAAGAGGCTTCACTTCTCAAAGTAGGGGTGGCGAGGAAATTACATTCATCTTTAACCATCCCAATACTCAACACATAAACTGGAGAATCTAATCACCAAATGAAAAACAGAAAACAGACAAACTGAAAAGCCCGCTATTTTCCATGAGATGAGTTAGTTCTGTGCTGCTGCAACAGACAGTGTGCATGAGAAATGCCATCAGCTTAAAGCAGTCTCCTGCCGAGGTGCCCTGCCTGCTGCCCAGCTGGCCCATGGTAAGCCCTGCAGTGCGTGAAGCTGGTCTCTTGAGTGTTGGAAGTCCCTGATAGAAGTATTCACTACAGAGTCCTAAACATAAGCAATCATTTGGGTTATAAGAATCCAAGTATGAATGTCAAAGAAAAGCTTTGAATATTGAGGGGTAGCTTGATATAATAAAATATTTGGAAAGACAAAGATCATGTGATATTGCAAAAGCATCACACCTATAGGAGTCCACACTGCACAACATCAGGGAAGTAAGTGGCTTTGAGAGCAACAATGTAATGAAATGAAATGGTACAGTTATCAGCTGTCTGAAATATGGCCAAAAATTACTTGCAGTGGATTGAAGATGAAAACTCTACCACTAAAAGGAGCAGAATTTTTATTCAGTACCAGTGAGGAGGCACAAGAACAAGCCAATGCCCATTCTGGTATAGAAGTATTTCATTCTATAAATGACAGGCATTTCCATCCACCCCAATATGGTTTAGCTGTGTCCACACCCAAATCTCATCTTGAATTGTAGCTCCCATAATTCCCATGTGTCACGGAAGGGACCCAATGAGAGATAATTGAATCACTGGGGTGGTTTCCCCCATACTCTTATCGTGGTAGTGAATAAGTCTCAGAGATCAGATGGTTTTATAAGGGGAAGCCCCTTTCACTTGGCTCTCATTCTCTCTTGCCTGCTGCCATGTAAGATGTCCCTCGTTCTTCCACCATGATTGTGAGGCCTCTCCAACCATGTGGAACTGTGAGTCCATTAAACCTCTTTCCTTTATAAATTACCCACTCTTGGGTATGTTTTTATTAGCAGCATGAAAACAGACTAATATACACCTCTTCTCCAAAACCACATCCACCCCACAAACTGCATGTGTTTGTCAAAGTAAATTATATATATATATATACCTTAAATTCTCAGTCGATAAATTATATATATATATATACACCTTAAATTCTCAGTCAGTAAAAACATGGACACACATACATGCATTAAAATATATCTATATGTATTTGGAAAAAAATATATATGTATGTATATATTTTTATTGACAGAATTTAAAGTGTCTCAAACTACAGCAGAATTTTAATAAATTTTGTTGTTTATTTCATAATGAATTAATTACAAAATTATATAGCAGTTCCTGGAATAACAACATTTTTTTTCAAAGTCATTTTGTTACAGTGTTGAAGAGAAAAAATAAATAAATTCCTGGTGGGGCCACCATCTGTGTGAAGTTTGCACATTCTCCCTAGGTCTATGTAGCTTTTCTCTGGGTACTCCTGTTTCCTCCCACATCCCAAAGGTGTGCCTATTAGGTGAACTGGCACGTCTACACATCCCAGTGTGAGTGAGTGCAGGTGGTGTGAGGACACCTTGTGATGGGGATGTGTTCTATTCAGGGCTGAGTCCCACCTTGCACCCTGAACTTCAGAGATAGGCTCCAGCCACCCTCAACCCTGAACTGGAATAAGCAGGTAAACAATTATCTTACTTGTTTTTATTAATTGTTCTTAAGTGTATTATGGCTCACATTTATTTTAATGTTTAGTATTAGAAGTATTTGGGTCTTCATTTACAAGTTTGATGATGTTTTGCAATCAGAAATATGCTAACTTAACTCTTGTTGATATTAGCCTATAAATCGGTTTCTTTCTACAGTTTCACTTAGTCACTGTTTCCAGGAACCTATGAACGTCATGAAAAACTTACTGTGTGGGTGTTGAGTATTCTGTCACTAACCTAATTTCCCCACAGGCCCTGTTATTTTTATTACACAAAATTTCATGGCATAGTGATTTTAGGAACACATTGCAGAAGAAATGACCATATATTGAATTTCATGTTATTTTATTAAGAATTATTTTTCTTTTGCTTCTCTATATTACTGTTAGGCATATGAATAATATATGTATTACATATGAACATGTATTTGTGCAAATGTATGTCACATATCTAGATCTGTTGTACTGTCCATGAATTTCCTAACGGGCTAGTAAAGGGGACTGCAAAAGACACGTTTTCTAAAGGAAGAAAATGGAACTAGAGCTGAGGAAGCTCCGCTCTGTGATTCCTGAGTTTACTGCACATGGCAGCTAACCCCCTGGGCTGGGATACGAGAGGCCCTGTGTTATCATCTGTGGTGGCCTAATAAATTCTCCTCACATTTAGTAGCTTAAAATAATAACTCTTTATCACCTCTCATAGTTCCTGTAGGTCAGGAATTCAGATAGGGGACACCAGGGTGGCTTGTCTCTGTCCCATGGCGTCTGGAGTCTCTGCTGGGGGACTCCAAGCATTGACAGGTACCATCTGCAGGCCACTGCCTGGTAGGTGTGGCAGTCCACACAGGCTTTCGGTTTTTGGCTGGAACACCCACACGTGGCCTCTCCTTGCAGGCTGGGCTTCCTCACAACAATGTGGCTAGAAGTCGAGGAAAAGCACCCAGGAAAGCCAGGTAGAAGCCATGTTGCCTTTTGCTTGGAAATCCCACAGCATCACTTTCCCTGTATTCTATTGGTCCAAGCAGTGATAGGGGGTGTCCCTGGGTGTGAGGATGAGACTGCCTCACATCTCAGTGGGGGTCAGCATTGCTGTAGTAAGAGTCATAGGATGGAATATATATTGGTGTGACCATCTTTGCAAATACAACTTGTTCCAGTCCCTGAGCAAGGGCTTTGGGTAAAACTATGGCTAGAAAGATGAAAAAGATGATCTATGTAAACTTAGAAAGAAACAAAACAAAACAGAACTTCGGAAGGGATGCACAGAACTACAGCAAGAGCAAAGCTGAATACTCCTGAAACATAGTGAATCAAAATTCCCGACAATCTGTGATAAACGCACACTGTTTATCTTGGAAGAAAAGAGTTTCAGGAATTTCTTTAAAAGTGACACTATGTGGATTGCCTCACACATGGACTTTATGCAAAACTGAACTCTCACTTGGCAATTTAGTTCTTGTGTGTTTCAGAAATAATCTTATTTGCTTTCATATCTTGTAGAAAGAATGAAAGAACAGCCAGTTTGTTTAGTCAGTAAGTTTCTCTGGGCTCAGAGGCCTGGGGGAAAAGAGCATGTGCATGTGCACATGTATATATGTGTGAATGTGTGTGTATGTATGTGTGTGTGTGCCTGCAGAACAAAAGCAAATTCAAATAAAACAAAAAGAAAAATGTTTCATTGTCCAGTTACTTGCTTGTAATGTGAATAGCTTATGTTACTGGATGGACTGACTGGCCAGGAAAAACTAAGCCAATTGCTTCCCAGCCCATGATTTCTCCCTCTGTAAAATGGGTATAAAAACACTGCCCACTTCAGTCCATGCAACTATGTGGTACCCAATTTTTCCTTGGGAACCCAAGCTTGGTACCTGGAGTTTCACAGAATACTTAAGGTATTTTAACCACAAAAGTGAAACATGCTTCTGCCTGCAGTGCCCAGGGGAATAGTGTGGCCCAGGCAGGCCACTTAAGAGAGCAACAGCCACACTGTTCATCCTACCCGAAGCCAATAGGAAATGTTAGCCTTTGAAGCTCACTCACCACACAGTAGGCATGTGACAAACATTTGTGAATAGTGCATCAAGTTCCTAGCTGTCTTCCTGAGCGGCAGGGCTGAAACAGTTCCAGCCAGCCTGGACCCATGTCTGCCAACAAGCCTAGGCGTGTGACGCTCAGAACAATTCTGCATTTTCTACACGGCACAATACCGTCAGTGCCAGGGTATGACAGGGAAGCCAAACAACTGTATTTGCAGATACTCTGAACTAACAAAACTTCATCCTCAAAACAGCTAGGTACCTGTTTGCAATCATGAGTTTGCATAATCTGTTACCTGGAAGCAATATGAATTGCACAGCAGCTCTGGGAAATGAGCCGGGTAATCAAATCTTTAGGAGTCGAGGACAAGATGTGACATTTCACCTACAGGGCACCAAACAAAGTCAACATGTTTAATTTTTTTTCTGCTCCCACTGTCCTTCTGGCCTTTTGTTTGAAACTATCTTATGAAAATACAGCATTCAAACAGCCAGAAAGCCATCACAGAGACCACAAGAGAAACGATAATGAATTGTTTATGAACAGCCCCATGACCAGATTGGTTTTTATAAGATACAGCTTTTTTTACTACCCATCTTTGGCTTCCTCCATTTATTTTTAAGTTTCCCGGGATCTCATTTTCTGTCTGTTAGGGAAAGGTTTTCGCTTCATAGCTCTAATAATGTGTGATGTCAAATAAATCCCAGGGGAGAGAACCACCGTGTTGCCATCATTGTGGATAAATTGCCTGCCAACCGCTAAAGCCATTTGGAAGTCTTACTCTCATTTTTCCCTCTTTCTAGAAAACCACATCTGGTCAGGAGCCCAATGTGTCCCACTTGGACAAGAATGGAAATCTCTCTTCTGGAATACAGTAAACACAGATTTTCTTTCCAAATTAACACATGATGTAGTTCTATCATTATGTTTACAGAGAATAAGTTCTCAACATCATATTCAATACAGATTCTGTGCCAAAAGAATAAGGATCAACCTGCCATCTCTATTTCCAGGAATTAGTCTTTTTTATTCCTCTAGTGGAGATCCTTGAGGACCTTTGCTCATTTTCCCCCTAAAGCTGTGAAGGAAAGTTAAAGGCCAAATGGTAGAATAGAATGAAAGAGGAAGAAAAGGGAGAAACTCAAAGAAACCTAGACTCTTGAAAATGAACTCGTATATTTTTGCAAAATAATTGAATGAATTGGTCCCAAATCTTCAGAGGACTCTCCACCTATTTCTCAATGAACTGAGAAGCATGGAGGTTTCGGGGTGGGGCTGGGGAGGTGAAAACCTGTGCTTTGATTCAGGGAGGGTGTCACGCTCTAAGCTTCATTAGGAACTGAATACTGGCAAGGTATCCAGGGAGCATGCTGGGTTCTGGCTCCTTGCTCAATCCTCACCCTGCCCCAGGGTAAACTCAGAAAACCAAGTCAGATCATCATAATGAAGTGCACGGCTGCTGGTACCTGAGACGGAAGCCATGATGTCATCTTGTCATAATTGACTTTGGGTTTGTCACCCTCAGCTCTTCTCTGGTTGGAGCCAATAGTTTCTTTCAGATCTGAGATACCCTGATGCAGACCATGCCTACCCTCAGAGATGATCTCATGAGGAAGCTGAGTTGCATAACAAACATCTCTCCTGCTCAGCCACCTCCACTCTTGTTCAAGAGACCTTGGAGATAGCACACACCCACACCAAAATATCAGGAAGCTCTCTTATCAGCAATCTTTCTGTATCTATGAAATCAGACATTTCAACCATGGCAGAACCTCCTGAGTGGGCCAGAGCTTCAGGGTCAGGAAAAGCTGGGGCCTAATGACATTTCCAATCAAACCACTCTCCAGGGGATTTCCATTTAACATGTTGTGATTGTGCAGTAACGTTAGCCTTTGCCCTTTAATTTATTACATTTTAAAATCTTGTAATATCCTCAACACAGTCTTTTACACAGTCATTTATACATATGACATATAAAATTTTATTACATATTACAAATAATTGATATATATGAAGAACTCTGTATGTTTAAATCCCAATAACCAGTACACAGGCTTGAGGCATGTACTAGCCAGGATGCAGTTTAGGAAACTCAAATAATTCTAGGTACTCGATTGAAGAAGGTTTAATATTTGGAATTCAGTGTTTTAAAAAATCATTGAAGAAGCAAGTTTTAGGTTGTAACTCTTGGAATGACTCTCAGAACAATAAGCATCAGTCAGTGGGGGAATTATTGCCTCAGGTCATCGCTGGAGCCAGGCAGGCTAGGTTGGAAGCTATAGGCACCAACACCCAAAACGTCGAGACTTGACTGTCCCTGAGACTCAGGAAATAAAAGATAAACACTGGGGAAACTTAGAAGAAATCCATGACTCCTGAACCCACAGTGAAAGACAGAAACTGTTGGGAGGTTGGCTGGGCGCAGTAGCTCACGCCTATAATCCCAGCACTTTGGGAGGCTGAGGCAAGTAGATCACAAGGTCAGGAGATCGAGACCATCCTGGCCAACATGATGAAACCCCATCTCTACTAAAAATACAAAAATTAGCTGGATGTGTTGGCACGTGCCTGTAGTCCCAGCTGCTCAGGAGGCTGAGGCAGGAGAATCGCTTGAATCCAGGAGGCAGAGGTTGCAGTGAGCCGAGATCGTACCACTGCACTCCAGCCTGGCGACAGAGCAAGACTCCATTTAAAAAAAAAAATTATAAATAAAAAAGAAGCTGTAGGGAGGCCCAGCTTCAGCCCTGCTTCACTAGTCTTGCTTCACATCAGGGAGCAGCAAGCATGTGCTAGAAAGGTCCAGAGAGTCCAGATTTGTGGCTTTGTGGGCCATAGACTCTGTCACAACCACTCAACCCTGCCATTACACTGTGGAAGCAGTCAAAGTTATAAGTAAATGAATGAGTATTCTGCTCACCTGTTTACAAAAACAGATTTGGTCCCTGGGCCATAATTGGCCAAGCCTCACTCTAGTAAATCTAAACGGACCTAATTTACCTCCAGAATCCTAGCTGCAAAGGAGTCTTGAAAATGTATTTTTCAGTTTTCTAATTAAATGGCCCTGAGACCAAGAAGGAGTGTCACATTCCTGTCTGATGAAAGCACATCGCTCCTGCTGCTGTTTATTTATTTGAATGCAGAGAAAGCAGTAGCCAATACAAAAAGGTGCATACCAGGAGACAAGAGCTGTGTTGATTTGCTCCAGCAAAAAAGCTACCACTTGAAGAATGGCTGCAGTTATAGTCACATATTATTACATATATGATAATTTATTGTCATTCTCCAAGAATCACCTGTCCTCTGCATGGAGAGGACTTGAGAGTCGCGTCCTCTGCATCTTGCAAGTCTCGGATGGTGTGCCATCTTTGAAATTTACCAGACATGCTTACTGATTTTGGTTTTACAGGGAAAGGTAGTTCCATGGGTTTCCATTTGACCATTTCTACCGCAGTGATCCTAGCCCCACCCTCCACATTGATAAGGAAATCAATGTGGAGATTTGACCAGTTGTTGAGTGTTTCTATCTCAACTTTACATTCAGGAGCTAGAAAAATAACCACAAGATGGGCTTCTAGAGCCACTGGACTACTGTGAAATAGACTTAGGCCCAAAGTTCATTTCTCCCCTGACCATCTCACCTCCCCCATCAATCTCCAATCTGGGTTGGATTCATATCAGCCCAGAGCCTGCGCCTATGAATCCCTGAAAATCTGGGTTTCTCCCTTTCCCCTGTGCATGGTCACCCTAGTTAATAGCTTCAGGTCATTTCTTGGATGGTAGGAGGAAGATAGAGTATGCTCTTGAGGCAGTTTCTCTAGGGTCGAGCTCAAGGGGAACCAATCACCTCTTCTCTCAGAAACTTTCCATAGTGTCTGTTCACTCAAAACTCAGGAGTGTTGACTCAAATGTTTTTTAGTTTATAGATCAGAGAGGTTGTCTGTTGATTTCATGGACACCATGACCCCACCCTGGAGGCCTGTGGGCCCAATCATCCTGACCGCGACTTGGCCCTGCTGCTAGTCATGGAGGTCACTCACATCTTGTCTCTGACATCAGAGTTAACTCTTCTGGAGTTAAGGCTTATGAAGGAAAGTTAGAGGTCCAGGCCACCATCAGATGAATCCATCACTTGACTGACTATGACAGGAATATAAAGCTGGCTTTTACCTTTTTAATTTGTTAAATAAAAGAACTGTGATTGTATTTAACACAGACTTCATGCTTGATTTCTTCTCCTATTTACATGTGACTAATATCTATGAAACAGTTTTTGTTGCGTTTGAATGCTTATGACAAACTCAAAATTTGGAATTTAAGTTGGCAGTATTTGGGGTTTTGCCTCTGCTGGGATAGATGACAAAGCCAGGGGTAAATAGGCCTTATGAGGCATTTTCTGTCAACGGCCAGAATTGGGAGTCCTTTGAGGAATCTAGAATCTACTTAGCTGAAGATTTATAGTATCCTATCATAGAACCATGTGATTTCAAACTCTGAGAAAGTCTGCAAGGCACTGTGATTTGGGATGATTTATCTGCAGCAGCCAGATTCCATAAGGCTCAACTCTGAAGAAGCGTGAAGCAGCAGAGGGGAGATCCAGCCCAGAATCTGGTCTAGGAGAGACCTAAGTCCGGGCGTGAACCCCACTATGCCAGTGTCATTATTCCTCTGCATAATGAGTTAGTACTGCCCGGGATGAGGATGGAATTTGTTCCCATAAGAAGGAATGCAACCAACAGGAATGGCTTTGTGCTCTAGCATGAATGAGTTCAGTAAAAAAGGCACAGACGATGGAACCAAACTCGTTTGAATTCCCATCTCCACCATTTCCCAGATAAATTAATTTGTGTCTGAGTTTCCTCATTTCTACAATGAGGATGAGGGAGTTCTGAACTTATAGGATTGCTTTGAGAATTAAGTGAGTTAACTCAATGTGAAGCATTGTGAGCAGCGGCCAGCACATGGCAAGTTCAATGAATTAGCTACACCATCTATATGGGGGCATCAGGGCAGGAATGGGGACCCAGAAGATACAGGCAGAGTAGCAGAGAACAGACCGTACGCCCCTAGGCTCCACCTATCCCTGCAGGGGTGTTTGGATGGGATTGCACCTGCTCTGCTAATCCTTCTGTCTTTAATAACTGAGCTTCTCTCCCACAGTAGGAAAACATTGAGCTCTGTGGCCTGCCCAGGTGATATGCTCCAGGGACAGGCATAAGGAGAGCTGCAACTGCCTTTCGGCTGGCCTCTAGGTGTCTCTCAGGCCTGAATATAGAACAGCCCATTCCACCGACCTCTCTCTTCCTAGCCGTTCTTCTTTCTTTCCTTCTTTCCTTCCTCCCTCCACTCTTGATATTTGTTAAACTAAACTGAATTCTAGCAGAAGTTCCATACTGTCTTCTAGAAAGACACTCTAATTCAAGCTACACTCTCCAAAAGCATCCAAAAAACTGCTGAAAGAAATGTGCGTGGTCCCAGGCAAAGTGACCCATAGTGAACTGACCCACACATCCGTTGTCCTGGGATGTATTCAGGGCTCTCAGGCAGGCCACTCTCCTGCCACAGACATTTCCTTCGAGCTCAGACAACCTGAGCACACAGCCCGTCTTAGCGAATATGATGTCTTTGCACAGCTCAGTCAGGGATCCATGCTTATCAGAGATATGGGCTTGCTGTTAAGAAACACAAACACTCTGTAGTTGTCTGAAGAATGGACCATGCAGGGCTTTATCAGTATCAACATACTCTAGAGTAGCACTCTGTTCATCAACAGAACCAAAAGCCTCCCACCAGGCAGGAGAGATGGTCAGGATGACGAGAGGGGCCCATCAAAGGAGCAGGGAAGAAGAGAGAAGACAGATGGCACATGGCAATGCAGGACTGGCTTAGTTAACCCCCGCCTCATGAGAACAACAAGAAAAGATGGTAGTTTTTGTTGTTGTTGTTGTTGTTGTCATTGGAAAGCTATCTGCTTGAAGGCACCAGAAAACAAACAAGCCAATAAATAGCTACAGAACATGATCTGGGAGCAAAAGGAAAGACAGAGAGTGAGCCTAGCACCTGTGGCCAATCTTCCCAGAGACATCCACTGCTTCCAGAAGCAGTCCAGAGGCAAGGAGAGGGAGCAGAGAGCTCCTGGCAGCCTTTCAGTGCAGCAGGGATAAGGTCTGGAGTTCCTGGCCCACCAAAGGACAGGGAAGGCTCCTAAACCACCCATTCTGAGTCAGGACCATGAAAGGCTACATCTTATGAGCAAGGGTGATCCACAAGATCACAAGATCAAGCAAGGGTGATCCCTTACTTGTTAATCACCTTTTGTGGGCACTGAATCCCAGTTTCGGATCACTTGTAAAACTGGATTATAAGGAACCTGAGCTGCTCAGGTCCCAGCTGCCAACCAGGAGAAAATATAAATCTTGCCTGAAGGAAGATAACATCAGACAAGTCTTCAAATTGTTTCTACTACTCTTAATAAACAATATTGCCATTCAGTCAGAAATGACCCAATATTCTCAAAACCAAAGCATGGGAATGTAAAGCAAGAAAGGCAATTTAAAAAATAGAAGCAATATCAAACCATTAAATTGTACGCCTTAGACATATACAAATTTAAGAAAAGAAAGACAGTAGAAGAAAACTCTGGTATTGCCCCCAAAATGGAGTTATCAGAACTAGACTTTAAAAAAAATTTTTAAAGCATACATCAAAGAAAGAATACCAGAATGAACTCCCATGTACAAATTATGCATCCTCATCAATTATATACACACTTGCTTTTTTGGAGTATTTAAAAATAAATGACAGACATAATATCATTTTACCTATAAGGACTTCAGCATATAATTTTAATGACCTAACCATTATATCATTATCATGCCTAACAAAATAAACAAGAATTTCTCAATAGCATTTAAAATCCAGTTTGAGTCACAGTCTATAAATTAACTACCTCAATATGTTTAAGCAGATCATGAATAAGTCTAAAAATTTTGACAGAAAACTGGAAACTTTTAAAGAAAGACAATGGACATTCTAAATTTGAAAAATAAAATTGTTGCTATTAAACCTTATAATGGGCTAAATAGCAGATGAGATGTAGCTAAGGAGAAAATATGTGAATAGGAATATAGATTAGAAGAAAAGATTCTAAATAAAGCACAAAAAGACAAACAGATGTGAAACTTAAAGGAAAGAGTGAAAAACAGGAGAACATAGTGTCCTGTTCAGAGGTAAACAGCACAGACTGGAACAAAAGCAATATTAAGAGACACTGGGTGAAGATTTTCCCAAACTAATGAAAGATATTTCATGGAAGACAGTTTATGCCCCTTGTCAGATGCATTCAGCCTCTCCTGACTCCAGGGACCTGCACCCCTTATTTGTGGAGGTCTCAGCTGCTGCTTCCCCAGCTCTACCATAGCTACCACCACATCACATCCAGGGCCACTGGGGTCTCAGCCCTTACTCCATGAGGTGAGCCCAGATTCTCCTCACCCCATGGAGCTGTTTGATCACTGCTCAGTTAATCTGGAAAATAATAATGAAAGGATAATTAGAAATTTTCCATATGTTTGGAAGGTGAGGAATAAATTTCTAAAGAACTCAAAAATCAATGAAGACGTTACAATGGAAATTAGAAATTATCTTGAACTTGATAATAAAAATGTAAACACTTGTGAGATGTAGCACATGAAGTGCTTAGAGGGAAATTTTTCAACTTAAACAGATATATTAAAGAACATAAATGATTAAATATCAAGTGGCCTAAGTATCCATCTAAAGAACTTAGAATGAGATTACCAAATTAATTTTTTTTTTTAAAAAAAGACAAAGTTGGAGGAAGAGAATAAAAAGAGAAGAACAGAAGAGTCATAAATGGAAAGGGAGGGGCACATCACTATAGGTCGTGGAGATAGGAACATGATAGTAAGATGATAATTACAATAGACCAATAAACTTAAATTTTTCAGTGAAACGTAAACAAATCCCTAGGAAAATCCATTCACCAAAGCTGACCTCAGAAGAAATAATAAACATGGATAATCCTGTAATATTGAAGAAATTAACACCATAAATTAAAACCTTCCCTTAAAGAAAACTCCAGACCCAAATGGCTGCACCAGTGAAAAACTAATGCCAGTGTTACACAAACTCCGCTAGAGAACAGAAATCAATGAAACCCTGAGAAACCTGTTTTCTGAAGTCTGCATGACCTTGATACCAAAACCAAACATCGCTGTAAAAAATAAAAAGAACAGGCAACTTCCTCTCATGCATATTGATGCAAAAATATTTTTTACAGGGAAGGGAAGCAGGGTTGGGGGATGAACAAAACTTGGTTCATGTGTACAAGAATAGAGTTAGAAGGGATAAGTTCTAGTATTCTATAGTGTAGCAGAGAAATTATAGTTAATAATAATTTATTGCATATTTCAAAATGGCTAGAAGAATTGTAATGTTTCCAACAAAAAGAAAATATAAAGTCTTGAGACAGTGGATATTGCAGTTACCCTGATTTGATCAATACACAATGGATACAGGTATTAAAATACCACATGTACCCCCAAAACATACAGCCATGATATATCAACAAAAACACAAACTTTTTTTAGCAAACAAATGATGATTGAGAGAGACAAGAGACTTTCTGGAGCAAAGCAGCAGAGTCCTCTTCCCGAAAGGGGTTTGTCAGGAGGGCGGCTTTGGCTGGCTGATTTGGAGCATTCATAGAATGCTCTGTCGTCCCTCACCACCTCCTGCCTGACAGCCTGTATCACTCAGGCCTTGTCATCTGTGGTCTGACTCCACCTGCTTTGATGTGTGATTTGGGAGACATCTTATCACCTCATTTTGTTATAAATGCTGTTCATGGATACTGGGTTTTTATTATTCCAATTGCTCTGTCTGGATTTGTTGAGGGATTCCAGAACATTCACAGTTATGCCACCACTGCTTCATTCTTGCTCAGGATCTAACCCATTCCTTTAATATCAATGCTAGTCCATAGTATGTATGCTGCATTGTTTTTACAGCACTTTCACCATGGATAGATATTCAGATTGTGTTCTGTATTTTTCTGTTATAATAAATGCACAAGAATATCTTTGGAAATATTTCTATTTTTTAAATTTTTTGTAAAACATGTTGCTAAAAGTGGGATTTCTACATCATGGAGTTAACAGATGATACTCTCAGATTACTTCCTCTAACATTTAGGGCAATGCACACTCCCATCTGTAAAATCAGAGAGTACCAGTTTCTCTAATATTGGCTCCTATCAATTGTCTTTAATTTGTTAAAATTTGATACTTTGGCATTTTGGTGTGTTAATTTTAATTTTCCTAATACTAATGAGTTTGAAAGTTTTAACGTTCTCTTGCTTTTTGGATTTTCTCTTGCCTATTCATGTCCTTTGATATTTTTCAATTGGATCTTTATTTTTCCTTTTCCAAAGAAGTTCTTTGTATATAAGAGATATTAAACCTTTGTCCATATATGGTGCAAATGTTTTATCCTGTCATTTCCTATTGGATTCTTTCTAATGTTGTTTGCCATATAGAAATGATGAACTTCTATCGTGAAACCAGCCACTATCTGCCCGTATGGCCTTTGAGGTTTGTTCGTTGCTTGAGAAGGGCTTTTTCACCTCAAGGTTAGGCAACATTCTTCTATATTTTCTTCTAACACTTGTAAAGGTTTGTTTTACACTTAGTTATTTGATAGAGTTTGGATCTGTGTCCCCACCCAAATCTCATTTTCAATTGTAATACCCAATGTTGGAAATGGGCCTGGTGGGAGGTGATTGGATCACAGGGATGGCATCTCATGGTTAAGCACCATCCCCTTGGTGCTGTCTCATGATAGAGTTCTCAGATAGAGATCTGGCTGTTTAAAAGTGTTTGGCACCTCCCTGCTCTCTCTCTTGATCTTGCTTCTGTCATGTAAGATATGCCTATTCCCCCTTTGCCTTTTGTCATGATTGTAAGTTTCCTGAGACCACCCCAGCCATGCTTCTTGTGCAGCCTACAGAACCGTGAGTCAATTAAATCTCTTTTCTTTATAAATTATCCAATCTCATGTATTTCTTTAGAGCAATGCAAAAATGAAACAATACATTATTTAAACCTGGATTTTTTATGTGTGGAACAAGATAGGGGTTTATCTTTGTTTTCTTCCAAGTACTGATTGTTGTTTACTCAGAATTAATCCATCTCCACCTCCTCCTTACTAATAATATTCCAAACTTGTTCAGGACATAAACTCTCTGCCACATTCTTCAGAAAAATATAATCCTAATCTACAGATTGCATTAGCTTGGCTAAGCTCATAGCTCTTTCCAGAGTCTGGCTCAAAAGTGGGCACGTGAACCAGTTCTAGTGGAAAAAATGTGAGAAGAGTTGTGCTGGAGGATTTTCAAAAGGTTCTCTCTTGCTCTTCTTGGTCCATGTGAGATGTTATCATCTCTCTTCCTCAAGGAAAGGGCCCTGAGTCAGTGTGAGGCCTGGGGGTGCTACAACATCAGCTCACCTATGCAGAAGGTGCTGGCACAGAAGAGGCACCACTGGGAGACTCTCTAGGAGTGGAGGAGAGCCACCCGACAGCCCGTTCTGAAGGCCTGCATCTCTACAATGTCATCCTCCTTAAATGAAATTCTAAATCAGTCTTTATGTCTAAACATGTCTCATTATGTCTTCCTTTATGTCTAAACCTGTCTCATTAAATTCATTTCCATTTAATTCATAGCTTTCATTATTATTATAAATTGGCAGTTTTTCATTTGATTTTCATCTATTGATTTTTCTTTAAAGATATTAATGTTTATATCTTATTTTGTGTACAAAATATCTTTTGTATGCAACAGTTTTTATAATCTGGTCTATTGTATTTTCCAAGCCTGTAATCCTATCTCCTACAAAAAAAGATCATTTTGATCTTTCTATTCTAATCTTGGTATGACTTACTTATTTTTTCTCATTTTATTATATTAGCTAGACTCTCAAAAATAATGTTGTTTAGTAGTGGTGACTGAGGCATTGCAGTCATGTTCCACATTTTGGTTGTTTCACAATATATGGATTTTTTAATGAACTACCTTCATTATCTCTCAGTAAGTTCCTCCTAGTCGTATTTTACTTACAGCTTTTGTGATAAATAGCTAAAAATTACTCAAATGTGATTTTTAAATCTGCTGATTTAATTATATGGTTCTTTAATGTGTTCATATGATGAGTACGCTAAGCATGTTAAACCTCTTTTTCATTTCCAGAACAAGTCCTACTTGGTCAAGCAGTATTCATTTTCTAATTTACTGTTGAATAATTTGGTTCACTAATATTTTATAGTTTTTTAGTTTTGCATCTATATTCCCAAATGGAATTGATTCACTGTTTTTCCTTTTACTTTGTTCTTTTTAAAGTCAGATTGAGATACACCCAAGATGGCGGATTAGGAGCAGCTCAGGATTTCAGCTCCCAGTGAAAGTGCAGAGGCTGCTGCAGGTGATCCCCAGGAAGCAGGGCCTGGAGTGGACCTCAGCAGTCCTACAGCAGAGAGGCCAGACTGTTAGAAGGAAAACTAAGAAACAGAAATAACTTCATCATCAACAAACTAGA